>RRYP01000039.1:0-10652 GCA_006369765.1 Halteria grandinella
CCCCAAAACCCCAAAACCCCGTGATTCATGACCTGTCGTGCTAATCTATAAATATTATTTTAATGATAAGGTTTGCTTATTATTTGAGTCATAAGGCCTTTTTAAAGAGCGTTCTTTTCCTATTGCTAGTAAGCGATTCTCACCATATTCATAAATACTCTATAGGTAACATTCGCACGCCTTGATGAACCTGAAATGGAGATGCCTGGGGAGCATACTGCTGAAGTTGGTAACTATACGTGCGAGGACTTAGGTGATTTCACTTACAAATCAAAGCTCATAGGCACAAGCCATTACTGCTAATGTAAGTAATTAATGCACAGTAAAACAAAGGAGGAAAGGGACTTCCTCTCCAATTAAGGCGATCGTAGCCCTATCAGGATTAGGGCAAATTGTTTCTTCGAGAAATCATTAGTATTTTATATTTTGATGACAATTATTCCTTGCTATGTTAGAGATGAATACTACTAATATCTTCTTTTCTTAAATTAAATATCATCGTTTGAATTTATTCCCACTTTCGCTCTATCGTAACGAATATTCTAAAACATTTTATTTAATTATATAGCTTGTAGAGGTGTAATGCCTGGGTGTCGGGTTTGCAAAAATAAGGTAACTCAAAATATTGAGCAATTAGTTATAGACAAACATTGACAAGGTGGCATATTAATAAGATTGTATTGCTTGTGATTCAGGGATGTAAGAAAAATTAACTGATATATTTACTTAGGTTCCTTGCTTCTTATTATCAAAATGAAATGAGTATTGTCTTTGGTGAGGAATGGGGATAGCAGCTGGTTTAAACACGCATTAATACTTGTGTGCCTGACTGCCCTACCTATCGGAGCGACATGGTGAACAACCCCGAGCTAATGCGCTGTGAATACCTCGGCCACCTTTGCCTGTATGGCAATTACACACACGGATGTCTTAAATCACACAATGAAGGAGGTAGTAATTTTTGATAATCAAATTTTAGAGCTTAGTTAAATTGTTTTGGCAACCGACAATGAAACTCAATATCTCCAATTCTAAGAGTGGACAGCAAATCATCTTAAATATTATCCGGATTTCAAGCAAGCCGTGGCCATTATAAGAGATGATTATGACGCTATTGAAAGAGCAACTAACGAGTATCTATATTCTATTAACAAGTGTTGGAAGCAGAGAAGCATCACCAATTTAAGTACATATTAAAAATGCGACTACTGCGAAATTGGGTATTATCCTCAAGCTGAGCTTATCTAGAGAGATGTCTATATCTATTCATCAACCAGCAATATGACAGACGATGTACTAGAGTACAAATGCGTCCAAAGATGCAAAGATGGTAAATACCTTTCCTTGTATGCTCCTTTATAAAATTCCTCTCGCACATTTTTCGGAATTGAAAGCATGGAATGTGCTGACTGTCACTCGAGTTGCTATTAGTGCCTTGGAGATGGTCCTCAAATGTGCACTATGTGTAGAACTGGGTCTTGGCTCAACATTACAGATAATTAACTGAACGTTGGATAATGTTTACTTCAGGATGAGCAAATAAATCAGAAGAAAACAGTTGAGCTATTTGTTACTGGAAATAGAAGCGACTAACAAGTTGATGAGTTTCACTTTGGCGGTATTCTCTAGGCAATGAGATTTGCTTATGGGGTCCATTAAAGTTATGGCGCAGAAAAAGTTATAATTAGAATAAGCAATTAGATTATCCACTATGTCCTTATGAAAGACCTAGTTGAGCTGCGTGGGTTTTTGATTGACGACAATAATATGATTGGAGCTAACTATTAAATAATAATTTTGTAAGTAATGAATAACTTTGAACACTTATAGGTCTTAAGGATGCAGCGTTGAAGAAGGCTCCAAGTGTAATGAGAAAGCAAAAGTCGTTAATAAAGTGGGAGGCCATCTAAAATTTTATTCCCCTTTTGGAGGAAACCTAACTATTAAAAACTTAATTATTGACTCAATCGATTCCGTTCTCGATGGTAATCACTCATTAATTTGGTTCATAATATATTATAGTGAGGGATGAGCCTGAAATTCCAGGAACTCTCAGCTGCCTCAATTCAGATGCTTTGTGTTGCTCAATTGATATAAAATCTACAAACTTCAACTGCACGAATCCTCAAAATCAGACATAATCTCTCAAGCCCCGCTTTCACAAGTTTAACGCATGCTTCGTAAAGCCTATTGGTGGCAGTCTAATATAGTTTACCATTTTTGACGAGGGAAACTAATATGACTTAATAAATTTCCCCAAGATGAGTTCAGTATTAGTTGAAGGCTGCGAATTTAGAAATTTTTTCTACGAAATGAACAGCATTGTTTAACTACCCCACAATCCAGACAGAAACTATGTTCTTTATAAGAAACCTCAATTTAATGTTACCTTCGTTGGGAACAGTTTTGAATACTTTTCCTCATGTGGCTCCTTGATTGCCCGCACTGAGCCACTTGAAGCCGCTGACAGTTATCAGCTAAACAATTATGAATTCACCCAAGAGAAATATACTCTCTATCACATCTAACGGCAATATGCGGCCAAAAGTTATTATGAGAGATACAGTGCATTGCACATAGTCCTTAGTCAACCTTTTATTACAAATACGATTCTCACCTACTCTACTGAGGACCCTTCCCCTTTTTAACGGCGTTTGCTCCTTGATGATTCTCTAATTGAACCATAACAATATTAGCAATCTAGTGAAAGGCAAGATGGAGGAGTTATTAACTATCAAAATTACATCAGGCTTGCAAATAATACAGCAAGAGCCTTTAATCTGCTAAAGAGGAAAGGAGCCGATGCAGATCCTTACTCTTTAAGAGAAGAAAGGAGCCTTGTACGAGTTTAAACGCCGGCTCTTGCAACGCAAGGGTTTGTGATGGATATATTCAGCGATTTCACAGACTCTAAGGTTATAGTAGAGTACAATACATTTACTTAGATTATCCAAGAATTTGGCTACATAGACCATGTTTATCTGAAAGCCAAGACTTTGTGTGATCAAATTGATTAGCCTTAGAGCGATTACAGCTACTAAAACATTTTCTCCGACAACATAGATTATGATCCCTACCTCCAACTTGGCTCAGTTCTCAGCTTCCGCCAAGTTGTAGGTTCACTTTTCATAATCCACGGAAATACTTTCCACAATATTAGCACGACGGGCCCAATAGTATATTTTGAAGAGGCTTATGACTACTATAACTCGACCGTAGTTATCTCTGGGAACAACTTCAACCTAATACATGGGTCAATTACAACTACTGTGATCCATCTAGTTCGCAAATACCAACAAGACTAGGTAATACCATACTCGGAAGCCATCAATCCAGGGTTATAGCAAGATGAGGCCAATAAATTATATTATTCCTTAAGGTTTTAGCTTCTTGGAGGAGGCTACATGATAAAAGGAAACAATTTCTCGGAGATTAGTGCCTGTCCTACAGTAAGCAGTGGAATAATCTATATTGGTATGGGACTGAGGCTCAATAACGATAAATCAATGGAGAGAGGATTTGTTTGGGAAGTTTACCAAAATTATCTTCAATTCCAAATGATCACTCCTAGTCTATACCTTCTAAGAGAAGATCAAAATCTCTTCAAAGACCCATAAAGACTCGTAGATTATGCACCGCTTGGTGGTAGCTTTTATGTAAAAACTCAGAGTGTTTCTATCTGCGGGAATCGTTATGTCAATGTGTCAATGGGCGCCGATCAATACCTTGATTACATGCCTATAGCAGGTGCTCTAATAAAGCTAGCGAATATATTATCAGCAAAAATTAGTGACGAGCACTATGAGAACGTTGGTGCTTATACTGATGAGTTTTCAATGGCTATCTCTAGTGAAATTTACGGAAGAATAATCTCATTGGCCACAGAGAAGACGCTCTTCTACATGTATGATTATGTTGAAAATGCTTTCTTCAACAAATATCTATCAAGCTCCCTCATTTATGCAACTCAGATTAACCAACTCATAATATCAGGCAGTAACTCCTTCAAGAATATATGGCTGATTGATTACTAGAAGGCCATGATGAAAGATCAGGGGTAGGCTTTGCTCCTCAAAGTTTAAAACTCATTAGGGAATGTCTATTTTTCAGGCGCCTTCATTTAAGATGTTCGAGGATTCGTTAATGAGTTCACAATTAATCGATTAGAGAATTGGAGACCCTCCTAATGGTATAATTAATATAAAAATTATAATGAGGACATTACTTACGGAGCTGGAGCTCCTCTGATACTTGTGAATGAAGATAGTAATTACATCAACAACTTTACCATCGAGAATGTTACCATGAAGAATCTCTATTTCAGAGCTGTTCAAGAGACCACCATACTCAATAGAGCACCAGCAATCCTCTCAATAATCTCTCCCTACTAGATTCAGGACACTGATGAGGAAGAGAAAAGATTTATTAATTACTTGATCATTAGAAATGTCAGTATCAGTGACTCAACATACGAAAAGGCATCGCATTTCTTCGAGCTTAAAGGAAGAAATATAGTTGTTGACAATTTTAGAGCACAAAACATTGGAAACCAGGATTTTCTAGATCAGCCAGACTGGCAGCGATTCAAGGACATTCCCCTCAGATTCCAACCATACATTGGGTCTAATTCCCTGGTCTAACTTAAGCTTTTCAGATATATTTCTGCTTCCGGGCAATATATAGCCACTTTGACAGCATTTTCTAACAGCATCTTTTCATAAATAAATATTACCCATGGAGGGCTTCCTATATTCGAAATAGATTTATATAAGCAAGTAGTTTCTGCTCCAATCTGTACTGTGAAATTCTAGAATCTGACTATTCAAGATAATTCAAAGTCAGGAAATGTGATCCCATCAAATGTCCTCGCATCGTTCATTCAGATAATAACATAAGAAAGCCCTCAACTTCACATCATCATCGAAAGGGGAAATTTCGTCAACAACTCTGCCTCAAGTAAGTTCTCTTCTCTATTTATGCTCATTAATAGATGGCATCTTTTACTCTGCTTCGAAATTGTATCGGATTGAGTTCTTGAACTGTTATTTTGCAAAAAATAAGGGGAATTACGCAAGCATTTTTTACTTTCAAAACTAGCCATTCTAGCAGATGCTTATTAAAGACTCAAATATGAGTGATGAGATGGACTCTAGTGCATACTTGAATTTTTTAAGGTCTCCAGACCGAGAGAAGGGAGCATCAAGTGTTCTTGCTGGAAATAGTCTGATTAAACTGACCATGACGGTTGGCTTAAATATCATAGGATGTTTAGCTTTTGGGAATAGCTAATCAATAAAGGGAGCATTCATTGATATTCAGTAAGGTTCGAGTGTTGATATTCAAGATTCTTTAATTCGAGGTAAGTAGTTTATTTTTTCAAATGTTTAGATATGGTGGCCTTAAATGCAGGAGCTATATATTTGTTTCAACGCAGCAAGTTATCTATATAAAATACAACTTTTACCAGAGTGGCTGCAGTTGACACAGGGGTCATTCAAGTGAGCGAAAACTCCAACCTAACAGTTTCAAATTCTTCATTTATAAATAACGCTGCTGTTACTAATGGAGTGTTCAAAATATCAGGGGATTCCTATTTCTAATTTAGAGACACCAACTTTGAGAAAAACTAGGCTTAGAAAAACTCAATTGGTCATATTATCCAAGCTTCACAAGGTGGCTCATTCACGAGGATCAAAGTAAAAGGCAATCAAGCTTGGCTGACAGATACTGAAAAAGATTAGTCTTAAGGAATCGCACTTGAAATCCTTTCTTGTTAAGGACCATTAATAATAGATCAAAGCGATTTTGCTGATAATTAGGCTACAACTATAACTCCAAATATATATTTAAGTGATGTGAAATCAATCACAGTAACCGACTCAATCTTCTGGAATAGGTATAGGCAACCTGAAAATTTACATAGAATATATGGCGGGTTTATCAACATAATTGCAAGATCAAAAATCTTCATTAGATCAAGTTAGTTCATCAATGGAACAGCTCTTTAAGGAGGCGCAATATTCTCGTGGGGTGATACAAATATTGAAATTTAGCAAGCTAAATTTTTGGAAAATATGGCGCAAGTTAGCGGTGGTGCGATCTAGGGAGATTCAATTGCTTAGCTGCATGTGAATAAAAATACTCTTTTCTATAAGAATTCAGTTACTTAATTGGGAGACAGTATAATGATATAAAATTCACCTCTAGGCTAAATAATCATCAGCTCAGCAAAGTTTACTTCTGGTGAAGTCTCAAATTTTGTTTACGTAATTGGCGTCCTCAGCTTAGATATTTTTGATTCCTCGTTTTCTCTCGATAAAAAAGCTGCATTAATCAATGAAAAAACGGCTGGTGTGCTTTTAGTTAATATAGGAAATCTAAAAATTGAAAGAACTTCTTTTTCCAGGCTTTAAGGGTCAAATAGGCTTGGGGGAGGCGCTCTAATTGTTGAGGAAACATAAACAGCTTCTAAGAGTGCAATTGGACTTATTGCTGACTGCAACTTTGAAGAGTCATATTCGGTGATATCTGGGGGAGGACTATCAATAATAAGCGTGGGCAACATGACTTTAATAAGGAGTAAATTTTATAATAACAAAGCAGAGAATCAAGGTGGGGCTCTTTTATATAGCTGCAACTAGTACCCAAAATAATGTTCACTCCTACTTGAAGACATTTTGTTTAAAAACAATTCTGCAAATATTGAAGGAGGAGCAATCAAGTGGAACTTCTTTGAGCCACTAATGAAAAATATTACTTTCATTGAAAACAATGCCAAAATATACGGAGATAATATTGCTTCAGTTGCAAGGAATCTTGTCAAAATATCTTAATAAGATGTTGGATAAAGCAGTCTCGTTACCTCAGTTTTTACAAATGAAGATGAATAAAAAGCTATATAAAGCGGAGGAAAAACATCACTATATTTCGGTTTAATTGACAAATATGGATCTTTTATTAGAGTAGACTCAAAGAGCAAGCTTTTAATCAAGTAAGTAAATTTCATTAGTAATTATACATAGACCTCCTACTTTGCAAACAGACCATATAGTCACTCTTATTGAATCGTCGACTCAGATTTTATGTGAAGCAGGCCTTTACAAAGTTGATGATATGACCCTCGTTGCAAGGCCGAATACTAGTCAAGTAATTACCTTCTTCACTGATGGTATTGACATGGATATTCCTGATAATGGCCAAAGTTTATTGGAAATTGATGAGCATAAAGAAGGCAAATTCTTTGAATTAGCAAATAATAGGCTTGATATTCGCTTTATTATCAGGCCGTGTTTAATTGGAGAAGCTATGCTTTCAAGTGGCAAGTGTGTTCTCTGCGAGGAAGGAACTTATCTAATTTAAGCCACATCAGAACCTACCTTTTGCAAAAAGTGCCCAATCTAAGAAGCAGAGTGCCTAGGCGGGTCAACGATTTTTCCTTAGGCTGGATATTGGAGGAGTTCAAACTATTCAGATCAATTCATAAAGTGCTTAAACCCGATTGCATGTGTTGGGAAAAATATAGATATTAAATAGCAATGCCTTGAGGGATATCAAGGAGTTCTTTGCTCAGATTGCGCACAAGGATATTCTAAAAGCGTGGCCTCTTTCAAATGTAGTGAATGCCCTTCAATGGAATCAAATATCATAATAATAGCCGCGATTATTATAATCGTAGGGTTGTTCCTGATCATCCTCATTATATCCAACCTGAATTCAGCCTTAAAGGAAAAGAATTACTTGCCTGTTTTCTTGAGAGTCCTCCTAAACCATCTCTAAATCTTGACCCTAAGCGGCACCTTTGACCTCAACTGGCCTACCCCACTCTTAAACTTTTATAGGAACATACAGCCCTTTGGAGAGGCTTCATCTCAGATTCTCTCTATAGACTGCTTTATTAAGACCTAAAGCACGAATTATATTTCAGATGTTCCTAGGGTGTTTCTGCTGAGAGTCATAATTCTAGCAATATTTCCAATAGTGGCAGCTGCTGTGAGCTTCATAGTGTGGAAGATTGCTCTAATGATCAAATATCGGGCGTCTAAAATAAAGCAAATCTCAAGAGAGTTAGATAATTCTGATAGGAGCAGCGGAGTTGAAAAGATAGCAATAACTGAATTTTTCTCGCCAGAGTCTTAGAAGAAGAGGAAGTCTTCAGTGTATTAAGACGAGAAATATCTAAGAGAAACTTCGATGAAGCTGAATATTAGCGGGGCTTAGTTAATTCCATCGTCCAATCAGGCTGAAATGGGGCTAAATGAAAAGTAGGTAACGAAAGAACTAGAATCGATTAAAGAAGAGGAGCATGCTTAGGACACTGGAAAAATAATATCTACAATAATAGTGCTGTTGTTTTTCCTCCATCCAACAATTACTCGTGAAATGTTTAACGTTTTTAAGTAAGTATTTCTCCTCTAATAATGTTTAGTTGCAAAACGATTGAAGGAGTTGAGAGGGTCCTTTAAGATCTTGAGATAGTCTGCTATCAGGGCTAGCACAGCATATATGCCTATTGGATTGCATTACCTTCACTAATTGTTTACAGTGTGGGAATTCCAACTTTAGGCTTGTACATCCTTTATTAAAAGAGGCACGAGTTCGAAACGCTTGGTGTCAAATAGCGTTATGGGTTCTTATATAATGGCTATCGGGCAGGCTTCGCTCAGTTCTGGGAGCTTATAATTATATACAGAAAGGTCATCCTCATTTTCATCCAGGTCTTCCTCCCACAAAAGGGAAAAATTGTTCAAGTAAGTCAATATCTTTATTAAATTGTTATTTAGGCCATGGTCGCACTATTGTTCCTTATTGTATGCGCATCTCCTTTGCTGCTCTTTATTAAGCCATATGACAGGGCTTATCTGAATAACCTCGAGTTGGTCTCGCTTATGACTTCAAGCATATCGATATACTTTGGAGTGTTCTTCATTTCAGATAGCTTTGCGATTAACCTTGGTATTCTAATATTATAATTTAACACTTTTATAGATGAAGAAAAGCCCTTGGGTGAGGATACAAAGCTATTCATGTTTACAGTAATCGTTCTTAGTCATGCCTTCTTCTTCTGCTACTGGCTTCAATGCTTCTTCAATGAATTCAGACTGACCATCAGACAGAGATACCCTAGACTATATACAACCCTTTTCCTTTGCTGCAGAGAGGCTCGGCTCAAGCATGAACTTGAAATTGACGATGCGATTGACAAGATGAGGCCTTTCTTAAGGAAATATGAAGATCTTCTTGAATGTAATCACCCCTTATCTCACCAAATATGATAGTTCTGAAGAAGCGAAAGGTCGCTTATGATAAAGGAGAGATCCCTGCGGAAGACAAGGAGCTAAGGGAAAAGCTATTTAGCATCGACTAGCTCAAAAAGAAGATTGAGAATCAGGACAATTACATGCAAAACAGCTCAAGGTTCACGAAGATAGAAGTCCTTGCATAATAAAAGTCTATTAAAAGTAAGATTAATAATAAATTATAAATTCATAAATATAAATAATATAATCTAACCGTTTGTTTCTTATAGACGACCTTTACTCGAACACCCCAAAGAGTATTTTGTCTAAATCTTCCAAGACTCCGCACGGTAGTAGCTAGCCTTAAACTCCTCAGCGAATCTCGTTCATTAGCTCCAAACAGATCTCGCTGCGTCCCTCTGGAATCGCCAACTCGAGCTTAATATTAAGGAGGAATCAAACAAGCAAGTTTAAGAAGGACACCGTTTCTCTTGGGAAGGAGTTTGGAAGGGACCATGCTATCAATAGTGCCATATTGTCTGCAAAAGACTGGGTCAAATATGATGAAGAATAGAAAAGCAAGGATTCTTTCGAGGCCAGATCTCAAAATAGTTCAGGGTTAAACACTCCAACTGGCGCCCAACTGGAGAAAATAACCTCCATAGAGCGAATAAACAGGAGAAACATGCAGTTTGACGATATCCTCCTTGACAAAGCCCCGCCCACTCGAGACGATGTCTCCCCCGCAGCCTATTCTCATAATTGGCAAGAGCTGAACAGTGAAATAGCATAGAAAGGAAGGATAAAGCAGATGAAGACGCCTAAGGCGAGGTCTGATCAGCAGAAAGCAAGCGCGCTCTCGTTTACTTATCTGACAGAGCAAAGGAAAATGGATGACCAAGAGTTCAAGAACAACCAGCTTGCAGACATCTATATGATCAAGGAAGAAGATGCAGATCAGCTTGAAGGTTAGGATCATTCAAGAGCCCTGAAGGACTCGGACTTTTCAGAGAGCGGGGAGAGAGCCCTTGCTTTTTATACGCCCCAAGAGGATTACACACCATCTGCAGCGAATACAAAAACAGTGAGGGAAGAAGAAGACGATCAGGTAAGTGGCACTGAACGCTATGGAGACGAGGAAAGTGCTCCCTCCCTATAGCAACTGGACATTTAGATAAGATCAGGCAGGTAGCTGCTCTCGGACTCAAGGTCAAGAAAATAAGTAAAGAAGGGAAGGGTGATCTAGAAATCGAGGAATCAAAGGATGGGAAAGAGCACAACGACTTTAGAGCCTGAATAAGTGAAAATCGATGAAGAAATAATAGACGTATGAAGAATGTCTAACAGTCGTTTATTAAAACAATTCATTCTTACACTAGCTCTTTTCTTAGATTATGGGGTTTTGGGGTTTTGGGG
>RRYP01000040.1:0-10661 GCA_006369765.1 Halteria grandinella
CCCCAAAACCCCAAAACCCCTCATTCTCTAACTACATATTATCTAAATATTACAATTGTTTTCATTTCTGGAACCCCTCGGGGTAAACTACCTTATTCCCTGGTAGTACTTTAATCTGTTGTATTTTCCTCCTTTGCTCCATAATTGCCCTTTCCTCGTCTTTCCTGCGTTTGTAGTAGTCCATGAGTGACGCCACTAGTAAATCCTTTAGGTAGTACTTGGAGATGCGCTCGCCTAGCTCGGCGTACATGCTGTTTACGAGCATGCGCAGGTACTATGGAGCACACGTCTTTGCAACTTCAGCCGCGGGTATGCGCTTTTCGAAGTTTGACTAATCGCTAGCCCTATACAGCCTGTATATGAACATATCCTTAACGTCGCTGTATATAATCGTGCATACCTGTGTGGGACTCTTAGACACCACGGACTGGAAGAATATCTTATTCTGGTCAACCATATTGTTATTCTCCGTTTTAAGCCCCTTATCCGTTGCCGCATACAGCCCCTGCTTGCCTTTCTGCAGCTTCTGCTGCTCTGCTAAATGCTGCTGTTTGATCCTCTCTAGCTCTTCTTTGCTCTCCGTCACGGTGCGCATGTCGAAGGCTAGGGTGCGCTTTTTGATTTCTGTGGTTTTGGCCTCGCCGGAGAAGACAATTTTGAAAGAGAGAAGGGTCGCGGCATCACGGATCATGCTGTAGTAAATGTACTTTATGTTATCCATTATGTAGTTCTCCTTCTTCAGTATAAACAACACCTCACTCATTGGCATATGATCTTTGATCCATATGTTCCTCGTCAAACTGAATGCCCTCACGTGCACTATCCACTCGTTGACCTTGCTTGAGATGTTTTCCACCGGAGAAAATGGGGCGCCGATATCGGTCACGAAGTTGGAGTGGGATTTAATCACCAGCTCCATGAAGAACATATCCTTAGCATTGGTATTGTAAACATGGTCCTAAAACAGCACCTCTTTCAAAGGCTCCTTAAAACTGTCAATCACCAAAACAACATCGCCCGACTAGTTTCGCGATAGCTCACTCTTGTTTATGAGTAATATCCATAGATTTCCCGATTTGTTATTGTCCTACTTTTTCTTCTTCCCATTTTGTGCATTTTTCGGCCCAAACACGTCATTATCCATGTTGAACAAATCACTCGGATAAAATGTGGCAGTGAATGTCCTCTGATTTTGTGGGAAGTATACTTGCCATATCCAGCATTCCATCATGGGGTGCAATAGCACTGTGATATTGGCGAATAGTGGCCTAAGGCTCCCCCCCCTTTTGAAATACTTGGGCCTCTACAAAAGCACCTGCATAATATTTGAGGTGACTTTGAGTACCTGGAGGCATTGGCTGGGCTCGTAGACTGGCAATTCTTTTTCTATGAGTAGCTTGGATCTTAGAGAGAGGCTGGGCGGTTCCCTGCCCGAGCGCTTGGCTTTCATTTGCTCCATACTTACGGGTACTACGTTG
The DNA here is from genome assembly GCA_006369765.1 of Halteria grandinella. NCBI lineage: Eukaryota > Ciliophora > Spirotrichea > Sporadotrichida > Halteriidae > Halteria > Halteria grandinella. The sequence continues at coordinate 1,479 of RRYP01000040.1, forward strand.
CTGAACTCATCATATTTATTCAAGCCGTCTATTTTCTTTTGCAGTTCCAAGTAAACATCGAGCATTTTAAGCCTGTAAATCTGATCAGGGGGTATTTCTATTGCCAACCCCGTCTTAGGGTCTATAGGCCTCTTATACATGGGCAATCGCCAATATAGCACCTTTCCTACTTTAGACCTATAAACGTATAGTGTTCTTAAGTAATCCTATAGCAATTTGAGTAAATCTGCCTTTTTCAATGCATTTTAATCTTTGTTGGCGAATTCAGTTTCGTAGAAATTGATCAAATCATCGTGGGAAATCACGGTTTCGTAGGTTTTTGAGCTTTAAACGTTGAAAAGGTTCAGTTTCCAGAGTTTGACGCGTTGGTAGCGCTTGTAAGGGGGCAGGTCTTCTACATCTGGTGGCTGGCCTTTCTTCTTGAGCCTCTTCGCATGTATCTACTCCATGCTTATGTGCTTATTCATGTGTATCATAGTTTTATGGTCCTTTGGCTTCTGGAACATGTCAATCTCGAACTCAGTGACGGTCACCAGCGTCCGCACGCCGCTTTTGCCGTCCAAATTGTCAAAGAACATGATGCCTGAGAATTGGCGGTAATTGTCGTTTAGCATCGTGCGGATCAGGTTTTCGTTGCAGATGGCCATGTTGATGAAGTCTTGGCCATGCTGGGTGCCTATACCGCTGGAGAGGTAGAGGCCCTTTTTGTTGAAATTAAGCCTCATGTACCGCCCATTTACCTTTTTACCAATGGTAATAGCAGCCTGAAGTTGGTTATGCACCATAGTAGTCTGAGAGAGGTTGCATATTCTTATGAATGACTTTATAGTCTATCTATTGAGTAGCTTCATCTCATAGATCTCGGGGTATATGCAGTTGAACAGGCGGATTTGTATCTACGGGATGAAACCTACTGAGTAGTAGTCTATTCTTAGAGAGAATGGTGCGCGATAGTAATCGGGGCTACCTATTTAGAGGATGCCCAAAAAGAGAGAATCTTGCTAAGGGAAGTTTGTGAGGGTTAAGTTGAACATATTTTGCCCAGGGTTTTCAAGGATAAAGGCTTTTGTGGCCTCGTCAATGAGTAGGTCTGGCTTCTTGCGCCTCTCTCCTTCTATATGATCTACCTCTACTGACTGAAGCATATAGTCATCATCGATATCATAATCTTCCTCATCTAAAGGTTCCCCTGCCATTAGCGCCAGTCTTTTCTCATAGTTAGGGCGCATTTCAGCAGCATCAAAGTTCGCTCCGTCTTTCTTATTCTTCTCAAGCATCTCCTTCCTCCTCTCTAAAGCCTTGTCTATGTTGTAATAGGGGCTAGCTTTCTTATCGTACTCAGTCTCATCGAACTTCCAAATTCTCAAGAAATCATCATAGTAAAAAGGGATGTTTGGGAATGTCTTTCTGAATCGTTTGATCTGCTCCTCTTTAAGGAAGATCTGATTGTACTTAAACAACTCAAAGTCGAATTGCTCAGGTTGATATACCAGCAGGGTATCCTTGATGCTCATGCAGTGGCCGATGAAGTTAAAAAAGGTAAAGCGATCTCTGTAGGTAAGTTGCCTCCTCAGCAAGAGCTCATTGAGTCTCCATGTGAGACCGAACTTCTTGAAAAACTTTTCAAGGGTTTCCCAGCTCATGTTCATGGAGTCATCCCAAATGGTGTCGCTCATCTTGGTGGCGACCTTGATCTCCAGATATGTCTTGTATCTCGTCCTCTGCTTTGTTACCATTTCACTTTCAATCATCATTCTGTCCTAGATGCTAATGTCCTTTGCCTTTTCTTCATCAAGTCTAATGACGTTTGGGTCTGTTGCAATGAACTCGCAAGTTTTTGACCTTAGTCTCAGATGCCCCTTGTAGTTTCTAAGCATTTCAATCTAATGTGTTTCACTCTTTGGTGCTTGAATAGTCAGCCTTCCTTCTATTAAGGCTCTCATGTTTTCGTAGTTGCTGTCTATCTTTTTGAACACAAGACTTGCAAGAAACAAGTTGCCTCCAATTCGAATCACACCCTAATCGAAAATGTCGTTTGCCCTGATATAGTCTTGCACATCTGGCTCTCGGTTCCAGTCATTGAACCCTTCTATCTCTTGCATCTCATAGTCCTCGGGTAGGCCGTCGTTTTCTTGATCATTCTACTTGAGTGAATGGTTGAAGCGGGTCCCTATCTCGGAGCCAGCACCGCTTTTGAAGCGATCCTACCTTGAACTCTCAACAAGGCCTTTCCTCTTGTCATCTTCATTTTCTTCTACCACAGTCGTGTCACCAAGTTTGTTCCCGGTTCCCGAAAGCATGATGGGCTGCTCATTTATTGATTTCGATTCACTCTTTGTTGTCATGTCTGGAGGCTGAATTGTCTTATCCATTCTAGACTGCCCCAACTTTTAAGGAGTGAGCAAATCTGCCTAAGCTGGTGGTGCCTGCTTTATGGCGTTTGTGGGTGGGCCCCTGTTTCTTCTAGGTCCCAATAGATCTTAGTGCTCCATCACATCTGCGGTGTCTCCGAATTGGTTCTCCTTATAGGTGGGTATCCTGAGTTGCTTGCGTTGCTTATAGTCCTGAATCTTTTAGATGGACTTTTCAATCATGAGGGCCTGTTCGTTGTACTACTTCGCATACACCACATGAGTACCGAACGCCTTCTTCAACTCTACCGAAAAATCATCTATCTTTGCAATAAGCTTAAGCAATCGACTTTTACGACGAGCCCATTCGCTGTCGATGTAGGCCTCTTTCACATCCCTCGGAACGAGTGTCCACCCGTTGAGCTATCTACGCATGTACAAACAGTCGAGAACAATCTTCAGCTTCACTGCAGCCCTGTCCATGCAGTTGTAGTCGATCACCGTCAGCGGTAGCAGTCCCTGTCGTCTTCGCCTCTCCTCGTTCATCAGGTTCAAGTTCTCTCTTGGCAGTATCATGTTGGCCTTCTCTCGCTCCATGTAAGGCTTCTATTAGAGTCGCTTGATGAGTCTGTATTGACTGGTCTGATTATTGGGCAGAGGGACGAAGTTTAGTTCGAGAAACGCAGCGAATGGATTCTTGTCTCTGATGTTCACGGCCTCATAGATGTCGTCTAGCTTCAGTTTGACCCTCTTTTCATCATTAAGGTCTTCATCTTCCTCTTCGCCCTCTTCTTCCTCCTCTGCTTGTGCCTCGTGAATGTGTTGCTAGGCTTGATAGAGGAGCTTCTTATCGAGAGCTCTCGCATACTTGATCTTCTCTACAGTGGCACCTTTGCCTCCAATGAGAGCCTTTTTCTCATCTTAAAGCTGCATGCGATAGGCCTTGAACAACTGTCTCTTCTTGCTCTTCATCAGAGCCACAGCCGACATCCTCTTATCAGTCGGAGCTGATCTGTCAATGATCTCGTCAATCTTTGCAAGGGCTTAGTACTTCTCAAGCTCAAAGCGCTCATCGTATTCGATTTCAGATGAGAAGTTCAGCAAGTCATCATAGTCTTGTTTGGCACCTTAAAGTGCTTGTTCAATTTCCTGATCATCAGCCATCGCACCTGGGTCAGGACCGAAGAAGTCATTCTAATGTATCTACCCTTTATTCTTGTCTACCTCAAGCTTGAGTGTTTTGGGAGATGGTGGTTTCTAAGCAGGATCTGGAGCCATGAACTCATCAGGTCCGAAGAGTGGCTTATCATTTGTCAAGCGCATTAGTCTCACTTAATGACGGACCCAGTTATTGAACAAGTACAAGATGAAGGGCCAGATTGTCTCGAAGGTGTGAGTGTTGTACTGGTAGTAGTCACTAGAGATCCTCAAGAGCTCAAGGTTCATGATATAGTTTACAATGAGATTACGGGAATGAAGGGGTTCACCGAACATCTTAATGGGGATGAAGAGTTTCCTGTCTTTCTCAAAGGGTATTCCGGCCTGGATAATCCAGCGCATTGGCATTCCGTTAATACCCTTGAAGAATACTATCATTTCTCTCGAAAACTCCTGATACATCTTCAGAGGGATCGACCCGTCCTCCTCCTCGAAGGGCACGTGTCTCAGGCCCAGCACCTCTTTCTTCTTCTTTTTCTTACCATTATCATCTGACCGATCCCCATCGTCATCACTGTCATCAGGACCACCTGGACCACCGGGACCCTTTTTACCTCGTTTCTTTCCACCTCCTGGATCATCTCCACTAGGATCTCCGTATGGGTTTGCCCCTGGTCGTGGACTACGGATCTAGAGTGGATCGAAGTCTTCATCGTCTTCCTCCTGATTCCTTGGGTTCTTGCCTCTGTTGAAAACTCCATGAGCCTTGGCAAGACTAGTGATGGTAGACAATTGGTGCTTCTTCATCTGCTGTGCCATCTCTTGGTATTGCTAATTCTTTAAAGCCTCTTTCTGCTTTTCATCGTACTCACGCATTCGGCTAACACGGTCCAAGTACTGAGCAACTTCCTTCACTTCAAGGAACTGAGATGTCTTCTCTCCTCTCCATCTCGGAACCATTCTCTCGAGTGGATCGAGTGCTTTAGTGACTCTTCTCGGGGACATCTTCTTCATGTCTCTTTCCGGGTCTTGCGCCTCCTTTTGCTCTTCACTTAGGATTTCCTTCTTCTTGTTGAAAGTAGGGTTCCCGTTCTCGTCAGTGAGTGCATCTATCCCCATGCTCTTGAACTAGTGATACGCATCGAGTCCTTTGGCGACAAACTCCCTTTGAAGGTTGTCTAGTACCTACTAAGGAGTAGTCCCCTTCTTTAGCCTACTCGGTCCAGCATGCTTTTCAGACTTATCTTCGTCTTCATCACTGTTTGTCTCTTGTCCTCCCAGAGACCTTCTAAGATCTCTCCCCTCTGTACTCTTTTGGGTACCATGTCTAACACTCTTGCGAAGCATACTTTTTTGTTCTGCTTAAGAGTTAACGATTTAGACAAGTTATGGAGGTTGTGAGGCAAGGGCGTGAAGTCTTTGGTTTGCAAGATTGAATTGCCTGAGAAAGGGGTGCTAAGCAAACTCTAATCCAGAGAAGGGTACTCCCAGCTTCCTTCTAGTGACATAGTTGAGGTACCATTTGCGAGTGAAGTAGCCCTTAACGATTTTCTAAATCTTTACAGCTGCCCTGTTCTCAATTTCTCTAAGGCCTTTGAGAGTGAGACCTCCACCTCTATTATTTTCTTGGCCATCCTTTATACTAAGATCTTGCCTAGAAGCACCTGCATCAGACTCTCCTTCCTTCTGCCCTTTATTACTTTTCCTACCTGTTGTTGAATCCCCAGCCTTGGAGTGCCTACTTCCGGTTCTTGCACCTTCTCCTCCATCGCTCTCACCATCTTTCTTGAACTCAGGTAAAGCACCACTCAGCTTCTTCTTAACCTTGTCACTCATAACGGGTACCTCTCGATCAAGATAAGTCTAAAAGTCCACTGCTTTTCCTCTTTGTACTCCGTTGATCATCTTAATCGCCTTCTCCTCCCCTTTTTCCTTTTCATTTTATTCCTCAACTTCTTTGACAGCGGAAGGTTACTTAACAGGCTTTGGCTAAGCAAGTCTTGAAAGTCTTTCCTCATCCACTTTCTTAGGCTTCGCTTCATCTTCCTTCTTCTTGTTTACCTTTTCCTTTAGCTTTGCCTTTTGCTCAGCAAGGGCCGCCGCAGCATCATCAAGCTTCTTTTGCTTTCTTTGCATGGGAGTCATGTAAGCTCCACTAGCACTACCAGGTGGCTGCGTAGATCCTTAGCCCTGAGAGGAGTCTGCTTTCTTATCATCCTTCTTTGAGCTTTGTTGCGACTTTGCCACTCCTCCCACCATCGATTTGTCTGTGTCTGAAAGTATATCCGCCTTCCCCTTACCACTCTAGGAGTTTGCTTACTATGAATCGCGGGTCGGTGGGGGAAGTGATGTCGCGTTTCTAGACTTGTCTGGTGATCCTGATGCTTTTGAAGATGATCCGTTTCCTTTATCTGGTGACGTAGTTTTGGTATCCTCTCTGAACCGTTTAGCTATTTAAGGAAGTCTTCCTGATGACTACTATGACAGCCTTCCTTGTGCGCTTGCCCCAACAGGCTGGTTAGTAGTGCTACCTTTCTTTGTGGCTGCCTTGGGGGGCTTGTTAAGTTTTGCTTAAAGCTCCGCAAGCTTTTGTTCTTGTTCCTCTACCTATCTCTTGAGCATGGCTACATCTGAGTCGTTCATATCAGCTCCCATAATGCTGTTATCACTTGCCCTAATGGCATCCTCCTCAATGTCTAATGCAGTCTACTGTCCTTGCGCACCGCTCACGCCAAGCTTGTCCATTAGCTTTTTCGTGTCTGGAAGCTCTTCGTCACTGTTGTTGCCATTCTTGAACTCTTCTCTCCAGTCACTGCCCGCAACAGAGGAGGGAGGTTGGTAGGTAGGAATCTCTCTGATAGACTTCTTGGGTGGTGGTTGAGGGGAATTCTGCTTTGACTCTTCTTTTTTAGCTGGTGCTTTTTCAAGTTGTTTGCTAGGTCTTTTATCCTTTGGCTTTTCTTTAACATCAAGACTCTAGATTAACTTTCTCGTATGAGGGTTCTTGTAAGAAGTGTGGCCGGTGGCTCCAACAGCATCCACATGATCCATGGTCTTCTTCATTATGTTCTCGCCGACCTCAGTCAGAGCAAGTTGATCCAGCTTATAGCCCTTCACTGGCGGAAGTTTCACTGCGCTACCATCTGGGGCCTTAACCCCTGCCTTTGGTGGCTTCTATGGAGAACTCAGGCCAATCGATTTTCTGCTCTGAGCTGTCATGTTCTAATCCTCGAAAGGATTACCCTCGTACTCTAAATCCTCCTCATTCTTCCCCTTAACCTCAGCCTCTAATACAACCTCCTTGTTCTCGGGTTGTTCAAGAATGCCTCCACCAAAGAATCCAAGCTTCTCATTAACTTTTTCAATGTTCACTCTGCGCTTTTGGAGGAAGGTTTTATCGCCTTTCTCGCTGGAGTACTTCATAGCAAGATTGTCCAGTTTCGCTCCTTCAGCGGCAAGGTTGAGGTCTGGCTTCTTGATCCTTGTCTACTTTTCAACTCCTTCAAAATCCCCTGGTTTTGCGTTTCTATCATTGACATTTGGAGTCTTAACAAGGTTTCTATTGATCGGAACGCCCTTAGCCCTCGGGGCCTCTGCTGATCCTTACCGTGAAGGTAGCTGCTTATCTGTTTTCTTTTCTCCACCTGTCGCAGCACCAGTTGGCCCAGTACTTGCAGCTCTTGGCTTGGCAGCTGGCGGATTCTTCTTCTCAGCGATGATCTGCTTTCTCTCTTTCATCTTTTACTGCTTCTCATGGAATTCTTTCTATTTCTCATCAAACTCTTTCTGGATTTTAGCCCTATACTCATCTATCTCAACCCTTTCCTTCTGTTTCTTTTCCTCAATAAACTGCTTGACGTACCCGAGTGCCTGATCATCTATCTTCTTCTCTTCCTCTACAGCCTTATTCTTCTAATCAATTAACTAGCTTATCATTGCCTTCTATTCTTGGAAATCAGCTGCCAAGCTATAGCTGCTATTGGCGATGTTGGTCTTTATGGACTCAAGGACAGTTTCCATGTCCTCAATTGCGGTCCCACCTGCTTTGCCACCATCATTAGAGTCCCTGCCCTCTCCAAGGGGCCTCTTAAAGTTAGAGCTTATGTTGCCAATGTCGTTGGTAATTGCGTTTACAAGGTCTGTTTTAGGTGTGACTGTAAGATGTTGAGCGACATACTGAGCTCTCTAGAGGAAGACTCGGGATTCCTTAAAGTACTTCAGGTTTGCTAAGTTTTTACCAAGCAGATGCAAGCAGATTGAGTATGTTGTCATGACCTTATCCTAGTCGGGCATCTTCCCCCCGTTGGGCTTCCCGCCTTCCCGCATGAGCGTCCGCTTGTACTCAACCAGTGGAGTCTGCGTGTCGATTCCTGCGTGCTCCTCGATCGCTCTTCTGCAAGTTGTAGCGTAATCATTACTTTCAGCATATCTGTTAAGCTTCGAAAGAATGACAGCACAGGTCAGAGAAGTGTTTGCTGCTCCCACTGGGTCAGGGTTTACTGGGGAGTTCTCAAGCTGCATGGAAAGCTTGAAGAGATCTAGAGCTTTAGACCATTCCTCATTCTTCTGGTGGTAGAGCGCTTTGTTCTTGAGAACACTTTTGCGCAAGGCTATCCATTCTGCGTTTTCATTCCAATCGGAGTTCGGCAAGGGCTCTGTGAACTTGCTCGCTTACTTCAGGTACTGCATCCCGAGGTCAAGGTTGTTGTTGTTGATGTGGCGCACGGCTGTCTTGACTGACACATCTCCCAGCAATTAGGTGATCTTCCAAACACCCTCATCTTTGGCAGGGTAAATGGCAAGTCTCTCATTAAGGGCCTCTTCAAGGTTCTTGAGAGCAGAATCGATATGGCCCCTGGCTATCATGTCCTCTTGGATCTTCATGAACTCTCTGAATGCCCAATCAAGATGCTTGTAGTTTATTGGCTTTGTGTTGGGGTCAACTGGCTTCGTTGAAGGCTGTGCGTTGAGTACTACTTCCTGAGGCGGACCAGAAAACTGATCGCCAGTCCTATTAGTCACGGATGCCCTCAACAAGCTTATGCCAAGGTTCTGAGGAGCCGTACTTGTGACTAATTCTTGACGAGAGTCGTTTACCCCATCCGGGAAGAACCCTTAATCTCTTCTTTCTTGGTGCATCATCTATAGTGTGTGCTAAAAGTTGATGCGCCTAATCTGCTCATCGTCTGAGGCTGCAACTGGGGGCCTTGCATCATGTTAAGCTGGCTTGGGCTTCTTCAGGATGCCCTTCAAGGGGGGAGACTATTAGACCGGCATTGATTTGGTTAAGTCTGACTTTGGCTAGCTGTCAGAGATGCTATTTTCCCTATTTAGTTTGCTCTTTGCGCCATGACCTTTTGAAATTACTTCCGCGCTTTGTCTCGACTTTGCACCTTTGAGAGAACCATCCCTTACACCAATACTTGCGCTTCTATTCTAATTATTGGGGCGTGCATTCTCTTTTTGTTCCTCTCCTGCACTTTTGTTGCTGCTTCGAGATCGCACTGAGGTGGCACTTGCTGCGGTGGTGGGTTTCTTTTGTGAGGTGCGCGCCGCTCCACTTGATATAGAGTTGGAGGGATTTGTCGGCATGGCACCCTAATGCTTCATTTATGAATTAAATTTAAATTATTATTCTTTCTATCCGAATCGATGGGGTTTTGGGGTTTTGGGG
>RRYP01000041.1:0-10653 GCA_006369765.1 Halteria grandinella
CCCCAAAACCCCAAAACCCCTAAGTAAGTGAGAGAAAAGGTGAATAATCGCTATTAATAGACGGTCTAATACGATCTGCTCTCGTTCTACCAGAATACAACCAACTATTAATAATTAATATTAAGAAAAAGATAATATTTTCGTTACCTCTCTATTATTTCAATGAAGTCAGTTCCCCTTGCACTGAAACAAAAAGCGAGGCCACCTGGCTTACTGCTTTTGCTATTCTGCATTTTCTCAATGATTTGCATGCAAGCCCAGTGTTAAGCCAGCCCTAGTACCACTTAGTAAACCTACACATGCGAAGAGCTTGGAGATGTGCTCGTTACCCATTTAACTGGACAGACGTACTGCCAGGGTAAGTTAAATCCTTCATTAAATTAAAATATAGCTTGCAGAGCACTGTACCCGGGCTGCAAGAAGTGCCTGGTGGACCAATTCAACACAGCCAGGTACCAACAGTACGTGGTAAGCAATCATCACATTTTTATGTTATTAGAGCTTCATAAAATCGCAGGGCACGGTGGCCAAGGATACCAATGTCAACGGGAATATAGTCATATACACTTGCGCAAGTTGTGATGAAGGGATGTACCTATATCCATAGAAAGTGTCGTTTACTAACTAATCAAGTGGCTAAGGGCAAGGGCAGGGATAGCCTTCCACATACAGCTTTAGTATGAACACATGCGTATAAGACTGCCCCACTGCTAATTTCCAGATGGTTAACAATCCTGAGCTGGGCAGGTGCGAGTTCTTAGGCTACTACTGCAAAGCTGGCAATTACAAGGAAGGTTGCCTTGAACTCTATAATACAAGTAACTTCATTTCGAGTAACATTTATTAGACCTCTTCACCAAGACCCAAAGAACTCAGTCAGGCCTAGACTATACCTACGGGACGCCGTCCTTGCGTGCCCCCAACCAAGTGGGAGACACCTTCACACAGTCCTCACTTTCAATCACGGTGAATCTTTTGGCCAAGACCAATTCCTACGTCCAAGACTGCCTGGTCCTCAATGGAACCGACCCCTCCGACTGCGACCTCTGCAAACCGGGCTTCCTCCTCGTAAAAACCCAATAATATGGCCTGAATGCGACTTGCCTCAGGAGGTGTCCTGATGGGCAGTACCCCTATGTGACATTTGACCCATAGTACAAGAGCACCCTTGGTATTAAAAATCAGACATGCGCATAATGTGATGCGGGGTGTGGTACGTGCATGGAGGGCGGGGCTGAGAAGTGCACGTCGTGCAGGCCGGGGGAGTACCTTTTTGTCACTAATTAGACGATGGGTACTGGCAATTGCCAGGTGAAGGTAGCTAATGCAACTTCAATTACGCTAACTGTCACTGGTTAAAGGACCCTTTCACCGACACTTACATCTTTCCCAGACCTCGTTTCAGCGCTAAGGGCAGCCCATTCGTATGCCTATTAGTGCACAGGCCTATCCGTGACGATACTTTTAAAAGCTGACGTGGACCATTTTGTGACGATAAGGGACATTTTCAATGCCGAACTGCCTCTAAGGGAAATGATTGACCCAACTTTCAGCATGGCTATTCTGTACGTGGCTATTTTTGTTATGATGATTATAGTCCTGAGGGGTGTATTAAAGGTAGTGCTTGCAGCAAGTACGCGAAGATCTACAACAAGGCAGGAACAAGGCTCAACATAATGGTGCCATTTGGTGACTTCATAATCTAAAATGTCATCATTGATTCAATAGACTCGGTTATTGATTGTAAGGATTAAACTCTTAATATAATTTATAGATGTGAACCAAACCTCCATTTACGCTCTCTATTCAGCAATAATTGACTCAACGGAGCAGCTTTGCTCTGTGACGGACCGAGGCTATGTATCATGTTCAATCACTGTGAATGGCAACCAAGTTTCACTGGCACCATATTTCCACAAAAGCTAAACTTGCTTCCTGAGACCTTCATCCTCTGGGCTGCTCACCATGATGCACTCGGACTCTACAAGCACGAGAACTAGCCAAATTCAGAGGACTGTCAAGATAATGGTAAAGCTATATTCCTTCATCTTTTGTATAGTCTTGCACCTTCAAGAACTTCTTCCATGAGTTCAACTCCCTAGTCACCATCCCATCAGCTGCATCGAATGGAACCATTCCCTTGAGACTGTCAATTACCCTGGAGGGAAATACTTTCAGCAAATTTTCAACTTGCGGCTCAATTGTTTCTAATAATCTAAATTATATAGCGCAAAAAGACTTGGGAGAAAAGTCCTTGGAAACTTACTTTGGAAGTTCCCACTACTGGGGTTACATGGATAATATCGACTATTCAAGGGGTAACTATTCCGAAAGGTTCCTAACCCAAAAGGCAAGCTCATCAGACCCAGGAATACTCAACTCCCAGTTTGATCTTACTATATTTGGAAACACATTTGAGAAATTTAATTTCCTAAAGGATTATTCGACTGAAGGCGAAAATACTACCACCAGAAACTAATCAATGATATCATAAGTTCCGTCAGTCAATCATCAAAACTATGGCATAATTGTTGATATTGATGGGGGATTCAAGAATGGAAAGATTGTATTCACAGGTAATACTTTAAAGGACACTCTATTCTATTATAAGATTGAAAAGACATATGAATTGGGAATCAAGGGAAACTTCACTTTGATTAATCATTGCGAAGATATTAGCCAAGTGCAGCCCTACTATCAGTTTCCCCTCTATGACTAAGGTTCGAGTGCTTTCGCCCAATTTGCGCATCTCATATCAGTAAAAGACTTTACAAAGGCGCAGATTTTCATCACAGACAACCAGTTTCAAAACCTGAGCCTCACTTCTTCACTCTTCTACCTAAACGAAAGCTCAGGCTCGAGTGCATCCGCTATAGTACTCAGCGAGAATAAGTTCAACCTGATACAGCCCTATACGGGTACGGGCATAATGGACCTACGGAGGGCATATTCCCATGACTTTTATAATTTCATCAATGACCTTGCTTAAAATGGGATAAAGTAGTTGACTAACGAAATGCTATTACTAGTCATCAAGGTTTTTTAGATGCTTTGTAACTTTGGGGGGAACATCCTTGTTAGTGATAATTATTTCACAGACATAGTAGGGTGTCCAGCTGTTCATACAACACTTGTTCACATCTCAATATTAGACCTCTCTGGGACCTATGCTCAGGGCTCCGACTATTTGCATCTTATCAAATTTGATATGCCACCATAAGATTAAACTTCTACCATCAAGTTACTTAACATGGCGTTCTAAACGGCCTAAGACAAAAAGTCAACTTTCCTTTCACAAGTATCCCATTATGATGCCAAGTACACGCTTTCAAACACCTTAAAGAGCTACACCCTGAACAACTAATCCGTCTAGTTTATAGGCAATACCTATCAGCATCTCTCAATGGGTGTAGCCACAGATTAGCCCACTTAGACTAAAATGTTCAGAGGGTCGCTAATAAAGTTGAACCACATCTTCAAGACTGAGTTTCAGATGGAGACTTATATTAGTGTGGGATCATTCACATTTGAGCACATGCAGTATGTGATGAGGAAGATAAAGAATGAGGATACCTTCATAGAAGGTAAACAGTCTCTGAGATTTAATCAGGTTGACATGAATAATTACTATGGAATGAATCCTACTGGGAAAAATATGCCCTTTTCAAAATAGTCATTTTTCTAAAACTACCTTTCTACAAGCCTGATTGATGGATATTGCCTTGGTGAAATTCGGTTTCTTGAATTCAACAATTTCACAAACATATGGCTGTTAAATCAGGATTCTATGTTCATTAGGACGACTGGAGTCGATGAAAAGTCAGAGTCAGGTCTGATACTCTACACTTCCTACCTTTTCAGCTCACTCCAAATCGGAGGAAGTGCCACAAATTCCGATGCAGCTCAGGGAAATATGTTCTTTCAGAACATAACGGGGCCCTTCAACAGGATGAATTTCTACAGATAGCCTTTCCTGAGGTGGAACCCGATGGTATGGTAGGGAGACTTGATCAGGGAGGAGGATCTCATTTATGGAAATGGCTCTCCTTTTGTAAATGTGCAGGATGATACCAACTTTATGGACTCCTTAATCGTGTCAAATTTGCAACTCCGGTATGTATACACAAGAGTTACAGCAAAGTCTACTAGCGAGCTATAATTTCCATTGATTATCAGCTCTCTCAGGGGTAGCACATCTCCTGATTCTGATAGCGCCATAAACACGCTAGTCATAAGCAATATCCATATAACCGAGACTACTTATGATGGTGGATCTTCACTCTTTGTAGTTTATGGCAAAGACATTTACATTGGCAATTTCACAGCAGTCAACATCGGCACCTTCCTTTTCAAGTTCGAGCCCGAAATGCAAAACTTCATGACCACCATGCTAGCAAATGTCTCCACAGTTGACTTTCCCATCTTTGACTGCTACTTCTACGGACAAAGCGAGATGAATTATGGAAACAACCTTACCGCAAGCGGCATCACAGTTAAATCGGTCCAGAAATTCAATGGGCTCCCCATTTTCCAAGTGAAGTAGATTAGTAGTGCTACTGGAGCTTAGAGGAACCAATTTATCTTAAAGGATAGCAAATTTGTTAACATTAAGTCCAATAAGGCGGCCGCCTCTATTATATACGACCAAACAGGTTCGGACACTGCCATAGAAATCAATGTCAAATCAAGCACCTTTAACTAGTTGTACGCGATCAATGGTTTGGTTGCCTCTCAGGGTTCCCTTGTAAGCGTTACCTTCGACAGCTGCAACTTCACCCAAAACGAGGGAGATCAGGCTCGTTTGTTCTACATCTCTTCTAACAACTTGTAGTCATTCAACATGAATAACTGCAAGATATCTCATGAACCTCAAATCTTATCAGATGTGATGCTCAATGTGCTTGAAGAAAATGCCCTCTATTTCCTGCAGGGGACAAGTATGATCAAAGTTTAAAAATCTGTCAACGTTTTCATTACCAACACTGTAGTGTCTGACATCCACTATGTGGACTCGGCTGCATTCATAGACATCGCAGATAAGTCTGTGGTCGTGATGAACGGAGTCACAGTGTCAGCTGTCAGTGCTTACCAAGCAGGTGTATTCACACTCTCTGGGTATAGCGCTCTCACCTTATCTAGCTCCACTTTCACTGAAAACCTAGCAGTGAAGAATGGGGTGTTTTCAGTGGGCGACTATTCTTCAATTAATATAGTAGGATGCACCTTTAAGGGAAACCAAGCGGTATATCAGGGTGTCTTCAAGGTCTCAGGTGAATCACTCATAATTGCTACAGGGAGCACGTTCCAGGAAAATATCGCAGAGAAACAGAACTCTATTGGTCAGCTAATTCAAGCAGAAGCTGGAAGTTTATTTAGTGGTTGTACATTTGATCATAATCAAGCATTCTATTCTGAGTCCAGCACAGGAGCTAAAGGAATTGAGGTGCTCTCTTGTGAGAACCTTCTTAGCTTTTCTGATTGTACCTTCAAAGACAATTCGGCAGTGTAGACTAGTGCAAATCTTTACTTAAATCGTGGACAATAGGTAGTCTTCAGCTATTGTAACTTCATAAACACAGCTGAGTAACCTTTGGGGTCCTAACTCAAAGGGTCGTTTCTACATCTCATTGCCGAGTCTTCTGTAACAATTGACAAGTCAAATTTTATAAGCGGTCATGCTATGGTAGGAGGAGCCATATATATCCTCGGTGATTCCTCTGCTGTAATTAAAGGGTCAAAGTTTACAGATAATATAGCTGAAAAGAGAGGCGGGGCAATTTGTGCTGAATCTTTTACTAAACTTACCATTGATGAGCATTGCACATTTTACAATAATGAGGCTTATAACGAGACAGGTGACGCTATCTACGCAATAAGCAGCATGTACACTATTTTCTTAGCAAAAAGTATTTTTTCAAGAACAAAGGCATCTAATTTTATCAATTTCCAAGACGTAGAAAACGTTATTATGAACGATTTGGAATTAAAGCTATCTTATGGACTTACAGATCCTTTGAACAAGGCGTCTGGCGTTATAATTTATAATGTCAAGAATCTTACGATTGTTAACTCTGAATTCGAAAACTTGATTGGCAATTCTGAATCTGGAGGAGGTGCGCTTTAAATAGTTGAAACGGCGAATAGCAAAAGCGATACGAATTCATTTGTGATTAGCAACTGCGTGTTCGAGAGGTGCTCAAATATCAATGGAGGAGCAATAGCTATTATTGATGCCGCGCATGTCAAGATTAACTAAAATACTTAATTTATTGAGAACAAAGCAAATAAATCTGGTGGAGCAATTTATTTCAAATGCTCAGACTATGGCACCAATTACAATAAGTGCAAACTAACACTTAATAATACACAATTCATTAAAAACATCGCAGGAGTCGAAGGAGGGTCAATTAAGTGGAACTTCTATGAGCCCATTATGAAAAATATAACAAATAACAATAACACAGCGGGAATATATGGAACAGATGTTGCATCAGTAGCAAAGAAGCTAATAAGAATTGATAAATCTGAGCTTGGATTGGGAAATTTTCCAGACTATTAATTGAGATCTATGAGAGACAGAAGAATGCTTGAGTCTACAGCTGAAAACTCGTCTGTATTATCCGCCACAGAGATCAGCAACGTACAAAGCGGTGGCCAATTAAGTATCTACTTTGCCCTCATAGACAAATACGGCTCTGTAATAAGAACTGACAATTCTAGCAAGCTATTTATTAGGTAAAATTATTACTTACTAACTTTCAATCTAGCCCTGAGTAAGATGGTTCTTCTTCTGTAAAATCACTTCTAGAGACTACAACCCAGGTGAGTTGCTTAAATGGTAACTTCATGGTGGAGGACTTAGTATTTGTTGGAGAGCCTAATACAACCCAAAGTAATTGTTTTAAAGTATTAAACATTTTAGAACTCCAATTTACAACTGATGGAATCAATTAAAAGGTACCAGACAACACTGTGACATCTACAAATAATTTATCATAAGGTATATCCTTGAACGTAACTTCCACTTCAACTCAGATTGCGACAACATCTGATTTCGTGATAGTCTTAAGTTTGCGCCAATGCTTGGAAGGTGAGGAGATGCTACAAAGTGGAAAATGCCAGAATTGCAGCGCAGGCACATATCTGCTTGAAGCTCCTACCAAGTCAACACTTTGTAAAGATTGCATAGATTCTGAGAAAGCGGAATGCCTCGGTGGAAATCTACTATTCCCCAAAGCAGGGTATTGGAGAAGTTCAAAGTACAGTGATAATATGATAGGTTGTAGGAATGATGAAGCATGTCTTGGCAGGAATCCACCTGAGAATAACCCACTTGGTGCTTGTGGTGAAGGTTATTAAGGAATCTTATGTGCAGACTGTGAGGTGGGCTACAGCAGATCAGGCTCGAGCTATAAATGTTCTAAGTGCCCTCCTACGGACACAAATGTGCTTCGCCTAATTGGGCTCTTTGCATTGCTTATTGTAGCTCTAGTCATACTTATTAGATCCAACTTGCAAAGTGCTGGTAAAGAGAAGAATTATATGACAGTTTTTTTCCGCATACTAATGAACCACTTTTAACTCTTGACACTTACAGCTAGTTTTGATCTTGAATGGCCCTCGTAATTACAATAGTTCTTTTCTGCTACTAAACCTGTCAGTGAGGTATCAACCCAATTCCTGTCTGTAGATTGTTTTTTGGACAAACGCACTTCTAACTTGAATCAAGGAATTCTCTCGTCACTCATTGACCCAGATTCAAACTATGTATTCCGAATTTTCTTCCAAAAATTGATTATCCTTGGCTTTTCTCCTTTTATGGTTGTGGCAGGGAGCTTCTTCATTTGGAATTGTATATTCTTTTATTAAGACTGGAAAAACAAAGACTCTCTGACAGATTCATAAATTAATGATAGTGCTCGAGTCGCGATAATACCAGGAGAAACTGATGCAGAGACCCATAAAACCACAATGGTAACTCAAGCACCAACTTTAATCAAGAAAGGTACATTTGGGGGAAGTCTAAAACAATCTTTCACAGTATAGAAAGAACAATTGATACATGCAGAAAAGATCTAGAAAGATAAAAAATAGGGACGCATTATCGCAACAATCATAATAGTCCTGTTTCTAGTACACCCTACTATTACATCAACTATGTTCAATGCTTTCAGTTGCCAGAACATAGATGGGACTGAAAGACTTTATGAAGATTTGCAAGTAATTTGTTATCAGAAAAGTCACTAAATTATAGCGTATAGCGTAGGAATACCTAGTCTGATACTCTGGGGCTTAGGCATACCAACATATGGCCTTTTATTAGTTTATAGAAACAGAAAAGAGCTCATGAAATTCGAGGTAAAGGAAAAGTATGGTTTTTTGTACAATGGTTATCGTAATCCGCAGGCATATTTCTGGGAATTCATCATTATGTACAGGAAGATAGTTATCATTTTCATCCAAGTATTCCTCGCATAATCTGGAAAAATTGTGCAAGCTCTCTCAACACTGCTGTTCCTCATTCTGTGTCTCTCAGCTACAGCAGTAAAGCAGCCTTTCCAAAATCTCCCTCTCAACTCTCTAGAATCAATTTCACTAATGTCCTCTGCAATCACCGTGTACTGCGGACTCTTCTATATTGCAGATGCATCCTTCAAAGCAGAGTCTGATTTTTCGATGACAAATGATTCGAAGCTTTTCCTTTTCTGAACTATTGTTGCTAGCCATTCGCTTTTCATTTCATTTTGGGCTTTCCACTTTGTGCAAGAAATTAGAAGCAATATCAGGAAGCGCTTTCCGGTTCTCTATGTATCATTGTTCCTGTGTTGTCAGTAGAAGAAACTTGATAAAGAGTATAAAGTAGAGCAATTCCGTCAGAAAATAGCCCCTTTCCTTGCACAGTATGACAAAGCAATGTATTACCTCGAATTAAGGAAGCAAATGTACAACGAGGGTCAAATTCCGCTTGAAGATGAATAATTGAGGCCTCTGGTTCTCAAAATTGCACGATTTGCCAGTAAGGTGGAGAAAAATCTGGTATTCTCTGGTGCTAAAGAAAATAAGTCTGTGAAAATTCACGATTTGATTGAGCGAAACGATATTAAACAGTAGATAAAGAATTTGAGAGTGGACAAGTAAGGCATGCCCATACAAGGAGGAAGGGGTAGCAGTGACCAAATGAAAATGATGGATAATCTTGTGGAAACAGTTTACTTCAAGGCAGGTTGGTCAAATGGTGGTAAGGGAGGAGATATGATCGTGATAGGTGATGAAGAGATCCAGTAAGAGTATAATTCAACAAAGAAAGATAATAATAAAGATGCCTTTGACGATCTGGAAAATGAAGAGATCAAGGAAGCTTTCTTTGATGATGAAGATGCCAGCTAGTTTAACTAATAATCCATCGAAAAATAGATTAACGAAGAGATCAATAAGGACCTCAGGCAAAGCATTACTGTTTACGATAGGAAGCGTAATAGCAAGCCAAATGTATCAACTTCAATCGATCAAAGACCAAATATTATGAAACGGTTTCAAAAGGGTCGAGGATCGATGCCAGCCTTAGAAACAACATTCAATAAGCTAGACAATAGCATTTAAAAGTAAAAAAAAACCGATTTCAAAAACTGGGAAATACAAAACCAGAGCACAGACCATGATGGAACTTTCTCCCAGCAAATAGAAACAAACAGGGCGTTTCTAACAATAGGGGTGGACAATTTTACTAAATCGCCCTAAAAAGAAATAATATATCCACACATGCTAAATGAGGATAGTGAAGTAAATTTAATTGGTGATGTAATGCCAGGCTCAAAGGGTTCTGGAAGAAAGATGACACTCGATGATTTCACTACAATTTAGGGAGGTGAGATACAAGAAATTAGCTAGGCAGAATTTTTGGCTGTGCCTTCACAAAATAATCAATAGCGGTTTAACGCTTTGTTTAATAGAAGTCCTTTGGTATCTCCAAGAGACTCAAGAAAATTGGATACCTCGGATAATATTGACTCCCAGATTATGCAAGGAGGAATCTACGAATCCATCGCCTCCAAGAATCAACAAAGCACTAGTAGCTTATTAAATGTAGAGGGTGCAACTAAGCACCAAGCGGCATCTGGGAGGAAATTGAAAATGAAGATGGAGCGACAGAAGAGAGATAAGAAAAAGTACTTCAACGAGCAGATGGCAAAGGGCAAGATCAGTGGCAGCCGCTCAAAGAAACCCATTGATACCTAGAAGACATTCGTTAGACAGAAGAACAATAAAGCGATCAAGGAAGAGGGAGACAACATCGACCTCGAAGATTTCTCGAATGACGAAGATGACTTGAGCTCGCGCCACTCACAAGATGAGAGGATGCACCACTAAAAACAGAAAAGCAAGGATGAAATTATAATCGATCCACAGAGTAGGAACGCCCTGTTTGAGCAACATGTGAGAGAAAGCGACTCCATTTCATCAGATATAGTATTTGATGAGGTGATGAAGGAAAAGAGCGAAGGTATGGACCAGCAACTAAGGTCCACCTTACTCAATAAAATGCTAGAAGAGGTAGAGCAAGAGTATAAAAACTGAAAATTAATCAAAGTTAATCAATTACACATGTTCCTAAAGTTGGTCTGCTTGGGGTTTTGGGGTTTTGGGGTTTTGGGG
>RRYP01000042.1:0-10544 GCA_006369765.1 Halteria grandinella
CCCCAAAACCCCAAAACCCCGAGAGAATTCAAGAAGTGAAGATTATAAGTAAAAAGAATAATTAATATATATCATAATTATAACTTCGGAATGAACGACTCGTAACAGCATCGTTCTAACTCTGATGGAACAGACAATTCCGGAGCGCCTATGCATTTTAATAGAGGTTCTTCCAACTAAAACAACTAATCTAACAATATTTTCATCGTCGCAGAGTAGTATTCTGTGGCAAACGGGACCTCTTCTAAGGAACAGAGCAGCGGCCTCGATCAGTTGGCGAGCTTTCAAATACAAGCGCATCAGAGCAATCCTTATCAGGGACATAATTAGCTTAGCTCTCCTCCTTCCTCTCAGTAACAGAGGAAACTGTCCAGTGGGAAAGAACCATCGCCCCGCCAGTTTAATCAGGGAAGAAACAACAACGGAAACGAGCTCGGCTTTCTTGGTTTAAACAATCAGTACGTGTATGGAGCTGGCGAGGGAGAGCGCATCGTCACATTTAGCCATAAAATCGAGAAGAAGCTACCTTAATAAGCTGATTCAGATATGTTCAACGCAGTCCAACTCTTTGGCGCTGCAGGCTAAAACACCCAAGGGTTCCCTGGAAAAGATGGCTCCTCCATCCAAGAGCAAAGGCACATCTTGGATGACGACAACATCGATGATGATGACGATGATGATGAAGAGCAAGATGATGACGATGACTCTTCTCATTTCGGGTACTAAAGCGGAAGCGTAGAAGATGAAAGGAACCAAAACGATGAGTCAGTGCTCACCATGCATATGAACGAGCGGGTCAACAGCATACCTGACGAGGACCCAATGATAGACATCCACTTGGGACTTCACTTTTCTAAAAATAGTGGAAACAGCAATGGTTCCAAATAAGCTGGTCAGCCCCCCACTACCATGATCATGTATGAGACAGCCAGAACCTCATGTATTGAGGAGGGCCTGGTTGATCCTGTCATTAAAGATGACCGCAGTCGTGTTTTTAAGAACTTACTCGGTTTAGAAAGTAGTAAGAAAGAAAGGAGTAAATAGTATGCTGGGCAAGCTGTGCCTCAGTCAATGGAACCATTTAATGATTATATTCCCCCTTCTGGTGGGAAATAATTCTTGAATGTAAGATTTGGAACAATCGGACTTGGTAATGGCTCTCTCCAAGGTGGAACGGAATGCGATCCCTTAAAGTCAAATAATTATTGCTTTGACACGGCCAATCGCAATAAGCCTTCAAACCAGGTTAATATGAACCGCCTTTACTCTGAAATCTAAATGGAAGACAATGGGGACGGTGGAAAACGATAAGACGGAGATGGAAGAAGTCCGTAAAATGACCACCGCTAACCCTCTACTGAGCCTTAGGATGCCAGGCATATGCCTGCGAGATTAAATCTCCTACCCTCGCCCAATCCTCAGCACAAAAATATCTATGAGAACTCTAACTACAACCAAAAGCAGAGTCACACCAAGTTTGAGAAACTTCGTCTGCCCCCTGGACACGTTGGCACAGGTAACGTTGAGAGCCTTAGAAGCCCACCGCATGCCTTCAACTAATCTTCATCTTTCGCCTTCATTAACAACAACATTCAGATGGAGCAAACTCTTGACAAAGTCAGTTACAATGACCCTGATAAGGGGAATGGTCTCCTCCACTAAATTGAAGAGCGAAAGGTAGAAGCTTCCAAGGATTAGAGTGAAGGAGGCGTTATCGGTCCATATTACGTATCAAATTAGAAACTTAATGGAAGTGAAAATCGAGGTATAAAACAGAACAATGTTTCAGTTAAAGACGTTGACATGGTTATCGATGGCTCGTAATTGTATGAAAGCGAGAGTGAAATTAAGAGGAAAAAACGCTCACCCTATCCAATGGGTCTGCAAGCAAAATAAAAAGAGATACCAATGGAGTCAATGGAGTATCCTTTGACCGTAAGCCAATCCTAGAACAAATCGGGTTTCATATCTCAGAATCTAATGACCTCTAAGCTCACTTCAAATAATACATTGGTTTAATAAGCTCTAGCACACAGCAATAATGGACCTGGTCTTGGTCTAAGAGAGTAAAGTCATTTGCTTGATAGCAGCTCGAATCATATGCTTTTAGCACCATAGAAAAATATTCCAAGTCTTAAATAACCCGTATAAAATTTACCAACTCTTCCCACCCCAACTAGCGCATATGGTAACTAATTCAAACGCTCAGAAGAGTCTCCTATAAAAAATGAAAAACCAATTAAAAATGGGGCATCTCTCCCTCCAAAGGCTGTTGGAACTTTGGGTTCCAATGCACTCTCTCATGCACAGAGCGAATGGAAAATAGAGTCAGATATGGCTAAGCGGGATTTTGCGTTATCATCTCTTGACATGCACAAGCAAGCAGTGATGATGGGAGGTTCGGGGATAGGTAATACGACTGGAGCTGCGGCGAGAAAGAAAAGCGCTTTCAAATAGAACAGTAAGCTAAACAAAACATTGAACAAGAATCTCACTAAGCTAAATACTAAAGAGGCTGCTCCTCATTTTAACAAAACCATAAATCCAACACGTGGCAAAGTTACCCTGAACATTGATAGTGGTCTCTCTGCCTAGGAAGATTCACGAAACAATGAAGAAGATGAGGAAGAGCAAGAAGTGGAAGGTTTTGAGTAAAATAATGAATAAAACACAAGCCGGCCGACGAATATCAACATTTTGATTCCTGGCGAGTCGCACAACCAAATTAGTGATATGTTTAATGAAGACAGGGTTGAGTAGAACTCTGAGTCAGGTGATGAATCTACCAGAAATAAGCAAAGAAAACGCAAAGTTATCTTTAATAATGAGGATAGCCGATGTGACGACCCGAAAAACGATTCCTATTATATAAATGGTGTCGGCGGTAAAATTAATTAATATCCCACTCCATTGACAGAGAGCTAATTCGGAGGCTAAGATGCAAAATCATAGGGAGGATTCGATGCATCTAATCCAAGCTTTAGAAATATTCCGAGAAAGTTTGTCTCAAAGAGAACTGATTATAGTCCAATGGGCGGCGGAGGAGTCCCAGGGGGTTAAATTGGAGACAATTGGAAAGACTCAGCCTCATTCTCCTTTGTTGCCTCAAACAATTTAGGAGGGAAGAATGTTTCCAGAGCAATAACAAAGCATACCGACTTTACACCGAAGCATTACCTCGAAGAAGTGCGCCAGCAGCGACGCCGCTCAAATTTAACAAATGTTGTTAGAGGCACTACTCTTTAGCGTTTGGCACGAGGTGTCACCAAGTCAGACGCTATCTTCGCTAAAAAGGAAATGGAAAAAGAGGGGATAGAAAAAGAGAGCCATAAAGAGTCAAAGTATCATCACAGTGATAACACAGCAAAGATAGATCAGCAGCTTAACACCCTTAAATAAAACATCATGGATAACATGGCCAAAGAAAGTAAGCAAAGAATTAGTCTTTAAGCCAAAATATAGAGCTGAAAACGATGGACCCCAAGTCTTTATTTATATTCACTCAAACCTCGTAAGTCAGAATCACTGCGTACAAAATTATTAAGTCCAAGTACTTCAAGAACTTTATTCTCATCAGCTTGTTTCTCAATTGCATTGCTCTTGCCTTATATGACTACGAGGAAAAGTACAGACTACGACATAACATTACTGAGGGTCTCTTTAACGTTGACAAGGTTAATATAGCCTTCACTGCCGTCTTCATTTTTGAATTGGCACTGCATTCGGTCTACAAGGGATTTATTGTGTATCAAAATTCCTACCTCAGAAATCCATCCATTTTAATAGACGTCATTGTAATCGTGAGTGGGTAAGTGCAAGCCTTATTATTTTCTATCTCAGTTAACTAAATTATTGAATATAGTTTTATCGAGTTCTTTGTTCCAGCAGATTCCTCTTCTGCTTTAAGAGTGGTCCGCATCATTTTCCGTCCTCTGAAAATGATTAACATCTTCCCCCATGTGAAGTCACTTCTTGTTTCTCTTGTGAAATCATTGCCTGATTTCGTGAATGTGGGCATCTTCATGATTTTCGTCTTTATCCTATTTGCGACAATGGGCGTTCAACAGTACAGTGGAATGATATACAACACATGTCGCACGACACCTTACCCAGATGAGAAGCTTATGGTGTGGAAAATTGACCCTGAGATTAAAAGAGCTTGCTCAGTCAATGGCGCGGGTAATTTCGAATGTCCGGCAGGAACTTACTGTGGCAATATTGAGAGCTATGAATTTCTTCCCCTCGAGTATGAGCACATTGAGAGAAGAGAATACCTGAACTATGGTATCACTAACTTTGACCATATTGGAGCCTCACTCCTAACAGTCTTTCAGATGATAACTAGTGAGACTTGGTCGTATCAGCTCTTCAATCTAATGGACATCGACATGCCCTTTCTCGGAGCTGTCTACTGTATCTTGATCATAGTAGTGGGTCAGTTCTTCTTGTTGAATCTAATATTGGCAGTTATAGTGCAAGCATTTATGAATGCACATCATGAATAAATTGAGGCTTAGGTCAAAGATATGGAAGAGGAAGAAGAAGCTATGTAATAGCACACTGCAATGTTCACAGAGGAAGAAGGGTACTCTGATATGGAGGAAAGCAAATACGACTCAAGGGGATCTATTGATGAACTTGTGCATGGTCAAACATTGAAAGGAGTACCAACCATTAAAAATTTTGACAAAATGGACCCAACTAATAAAAGAAAATTCTCTGAAAACTCCGACATCGTTGAAGAAGAAGAGATGTCTGAAGATGATTCAGAGTCTTATGATGAGAATGATGATCCTGATTTAGGTACATCTGAATTGGATAACGCAGCGAAAATTGACCAGCCACGAGCTGCGTCAGCTCGAGTGCCAATGAGCAAGCCAAGAAGGGGAAGTAAAGCAGGTGTTTAAGGTCAACCAAATGGTGGAAATCATGAGATGACTGGATTTTTCAAAGATACCAATGTAGTTCCTAACTACCCATCTATAAATAAACGAGCTCCTAAGAAAAAGGAAGTAAATATTGCAACTAAACAAAAAGATTATACAACAACACCTGTCAAAGATTTAGGAGATACCCCCAGCAAAAATGAACTGCTTTAACAAACACCAGACTTCGCTAAGCCGCCCCCTCCACCACCAGTCACTCTGCAAAACATGGGGGATTTCTTCCATTTAAATGTAAGAATTAAAGCAGACGAGGAATATAAGTATAACAATAATGAAGGATTCATCGACTTTCTCCACAATCAAGCAACAATGAGAAGAATTGTTGAGGTTATCACTGGTTTAAAGAACTGCAGATTACAACGTGAGAAATAAGAGGAAGCCTACAGACTTGCCAGATTGAAACAGCGTCAGCTTGAATATGAAGAATTTGAAGAATAAAGAGCGAAATTCGGGTACTATGCCGGCCCCTAAATTCCTGCTTTCTCAACTGACTTATAATTCAATTTAGGCAGCGGCAATACCAATAATTCAAACAAGCCTCCTGTGGCATCCATCACAAATCACAAAGTTCAATCACTTGACAGGCCATTTTAAAAATTTTAAACAAAACATGAACCTAAGCAGCCTCAAATAATGCTCGTAGATATGGATGATGATGGTCCAGACAAAAAACCTGCAAAATACAATTCTAAGAAAACTGAGATAGAGCCACGCGTAATCAAGGGGCCCTAATTTGGAAGCGGCCATGCTCCTAGGTAGTATGAAGGATCAATCGGGTCTGCTTCAAACTACCAAAATTACTTAGCGCCTTAAAATTTCAAGCATTAGAGTACACATACCCCCATAATGTCTACCTTCAACAAGAATCACTCTATGCAAAAAGGGCAAGTCATTACTGCTGATAATAATTTCAAAAGCGATGACTAAAAGCTCATGCAATTTAATGATGCCTCGTCAGCTTTTAAGGGAAGTCAGCTTGGAGTTGGTGGACACTTACCAATACCCTTTAAGAAGCAACATTCGATCAGAAGCAGAGTCAGTGCAATATCAGCAATCAGTGGTCGTAGTGCCATGAGCAAGAGGATCTAAGACGCTACTCCAGATAGGCTTAAGAATAACGAGATCCTAATGCGCTTGCAGGAAAAGCTACTTAATAACATTGAGGCAGTTGAAAGGGGTGAGGCCCCAGTTGCAGAGGATAAGCCAAAGAAAAAGAGAAAGCGCTCCATCCATGAGAGTGAGGATGAAAATGCACCTGTGGCTTAGAAAGGCATAGCTGATCTCCTCAGCAAAAAATTCCTCCTTGAAGTCAAAAAGAACATGTCTCAAAAGCTAGTACAAGTTGCTGAGCATAAAAATCAAATCATGATGCGCAGAGAGAAGAGTTCATGCATCGATGCCATTTATAGGTTCCAGCACAATCCATTCTTCCAATTGTTCATGCAGCTTGTTGTAATTGGAAATCTGATGGTTCTTGCTACCGATTCTTATCCCCTCGACAAAGAGTCCATTAATACTCAAGAAGCGATGAACATTGTGTTCACTCTCATCTATATGCTCGAAATTGTTATCAAGCTCAACGCCTATGGCCTCCGAAATTATTTCAATGAAACAAATTTCCACTTCTTTGACGTTTTCATTGGCATCCTGAGCTTCCTAGACGTCATAATTTCTTAGGTATTCCTAACGGACACTCAGAGCCTTTTTAACAGTGGCATTATAACTTGCATGAGATTCTTTAGAGTCTTGAGACTTTTTAAGCTCGCCAGGTATTGGAGAAGCTTTAAGATCTTACTTGATACACTTTGGATGACTGTTACTAACATCTATAGTTTCACAAGCCTACTTGTACTAGTGATGTTCGTATATGCGTTGATAGGCATTGAGTTCTTCGCCAATCAAGCTCGCATAAACAGAATGGATGACTCTATTGATTACCGCCATGGATAAACGCCAACTTTCAACTTTGACTCATTCCTCGATTCAATTGTAACTATGTTTGTGATCTTCACAAATGACGAACAGACTAAGATTTTCTATGACTTCTATCGCGCTGTAGATCCACTTGTTTCCTCCATCTTTTGGATATCCTTCGTTGTCATCGCCCAGAAGATCCTTCAAAACATCTTCATTTCTATTATTCTCGAAAATTTCCATGAGCTCAACTTAAAGAATCAAATCTATCGTATTGAAGAGGATAGCTTTGAACAGTCGTTTGATTTGAGAGCAGAATTGAAAAAGAAGACTGCCGAGATATTGGATGGCGTTAAGAATTGGTATGATGAGAAGTTCGGAGAGTACACAGATAGCGGACATGACCATGATGGAGATGGTCACCATCACGATGGGAGCAAGTCAGAGAGGAAGAGGCTTACGGATCAAACTCCTACAGAGGAGGCTGTTCAGAAGAAAAGCACTATGAAAAGTGACGGAGGAAAGGCAAGCCATGGAGGTGGTGGCGGCGGCAATGCGGATCACGGTGTTCATGGAGATCATGAGAGTGAGTATGGGCCTGACCTATCAATGGGATTCATTAGAAAGAGCAACCCTGTCCGAAGATTCTTTGATTGGCTTTTGCATCACAGAGCCTACGAAAATTTCATTGTCTTCTTGATCCTTTTAACATCACTCCAGCTCGCGTTAGAATCTCCAAACATGGATCCAACGAAGCCTCTCAAGAAGGTGCTATCCACTCTTAATTCCATCACTATTGGCATATTTACTACCGAGTTCATTGCTAAACTAATTGTATATGGTGTGTATTTCAATGGCCCGCACAGCTATCTAAGAAATGTCTGGAACATAAATGATTTTGTCATCCTTGTTTTCTCGTACCTATACCTAACATCCCTGGTATATTCTCTGAAGATTTTTAAGGCCCTCAAATTCCTAAAGGCCCTTCGCCTCATTAGTAGAAATGCTGCTCTACAGATAGCATTGAAGGCACTCATCTTTGCTACCCCTGATGTGGTGAATTTCACGGTTATAATGGGTCTCTTTTATATGATTTTTGCCGTAGTTTTAATAAGCACTTTTAAAGGGAGACTATATCATTGTGAAGATATCAACGCTTCTATTATAACTTAAGAAATATTAAGCAAATGGGATTGCCTATCAAATGGCGGAAACTGGCTCCAAAATAATTATAACTTCGACAACTTTGGAAACGCCCTGATAAGTCTCTTTGTCATGTCCACTAATATAGGCTGGAGTGACATATTGAGCTCCACCTTGACTTCGGGGG
The DNA here is from genome assembly GCA_006369765.1 of Halteria grandinella. Lineage (NCBI taxonomy): Eukaryota > Ciliophora > Spirotrichea > Sporadotrichida > Halteriidae > Halteria > Halteria grandinella. The sequence continues at coordinate 8,191 of RRYP01000042.1, forward strand.
ACATCGATTTTGTGAATTCAAAGACAAGTGAAGATTACCATGTGTCGAACCATCCCGGGTGGATAACTTTCTTCATATTGTTCATGATTGTTGGCAGCTTCTTCTTCTTAAACCTCTTCGTCGGTGTCGTTATCCACACTTTCTAAATAGGTAAAGAAATCGTGGGTGGAGAGAAGCTCCTAACAGAAAAGCAAAAGATCTGGATAGACATGAGGCTCTTAGTTCTCAAGTCAGCCCCAATGAATAAGATTATTGAATCCAAAAACCCCATCCGCTCTCTTTGCTTCAAGATTATACACCACGACTACTTTAGTCTGTTCATCAAATGCAGTATTATAGTGAATACCATAGTACTGGCTTTCAAATGGTATAGGCAGAGCAATTAGATAGACTAAATTGGTGAAATTACTAACTAAGTGTTCACTGTCATCTTCTACGTGGAGTTTTGGATCCGCATTATAGCCATTGGACCCCGTCTCTTTTTCATGGACGGGTGGAATATCTTTGAAACAATCATAGCCTGGGGCTCTGTAGTAGAAGTCATTTTGACCCTAACTGTCAGCGAGCAACTCAACGCGACCTCAATTCTTAAATCTTTCCGCATTCTGAGATTAATCCGTTTGCTGCGAAGAGGCGGGCAACATCTTCAACTCATCTTCAATACACTTGTTATCACAATGTAGACATTGTCAAACATCGGTGGACTCCTAATTCTTTTCATTTATATCTATTGCATCGCAGGCATGATGTATTTCGGCGAAGTTAAAAGAGCGGGCAATATGAATGATTATATCAATTTTGAAAGTTTCACGGGAGCCTTTATCACTCTTTTTACAATCTCAACAGGGGACTCTTGGAGCACCACAATGGCATCTTTCACTCACGGTAAGGGGCCTAACTATGAATGTCTAGAAGATCCAGGCTATGGCGACTACATTGCCAATGGTAAGGTAAACATCGGATGTGGCAGCTAGTGGAGCGCCATCGCCTATTTCATTAGCTTCGTGTTCGTTATCCGCTTAATCTTCCTCAAGCTCTTCATTGCACTCATTATCGATGGATTCAAAAATACGCAGAGCCAGGACGGGCGCCTATTTAATAACTAGCAGAGAGAGCGCTTCAGGTAGGTGTGGGCTGAGTTCGATCCAAATGCAACGACCTTCATAAAGTTAGGTGACTTGAGGAACTTCCTCCTCATGTTAGGGGCTCCTTTAGGGTTTGACTCCACCTTTACAGAGAACAGATTCCTGTAGGACAAGTTCATTGCCTCCCTTGAGCTGCCGACTTACTAAAACTTCCGGTGCTACCAGTTCCTCGATGTCCTTGATGCTCTATCCTTCAGAATGATGGTAATCGATCACTTAAATAAATTAGAAGCCGATGTCAAGAAGCAGCATATGGAGAAACTTCAGGCTAACGGTGGCAAGCAGAGTGACACAGAGAACGCGAAAGTCGTCACCATGCTCAACAAGGAGGGCATCAGAGAGGTAGAAAAGGAAGTCTACAAACTCATTTACCAGAAGAAGTCTGAAAATATAGTGTCATTCAAGGAGCTTTGGGAGAAGGAACAGTCCAAGCAACGGAACAGGGAGTCCATAAGAGACCCTCTGGGTGTCACCTCTTCGCATCACATGGCGGTAGAGGCTATAGTAAGAAGGGTCAGGGCAAAGCTGCAACAAAAGAAAGAAGCAGAAGCTGAGGAAAACAACTACGAGAGAGACCGCCCAAATTCAAACATTCAGGTGGACTTACTCAGCATAGGGAAAGCTTAGCCTTAAAGTGCGAGCGGAGACAAGCGCTCAGCTGATTGAGGTTTTTAAACACAAAATGAGGGCCAAAACATCAAGCAAGCAATAGCTGTGACAACCAAATTGTAAGAAGTTTACTACAGATGAACTAGTAGATATTTTTGAGGAGAGTTCTTTGACCTGCTGTCTCCTTCTATCAGGAGGCAGCGCTAACGCAGCCTCTTTAAAGAGGCTTAACAAAATTTGCTTTAAATAACCAATTAAACTCGCCTCATTTGTTTCATGGTCTTAGAAGCTGAGATATAACAACCTACTTTTATGAGACTTATTGAGAAGTTATTTACTAAATTCTGTAAAAAGCTTAGGATCAAGATTGAGTCACTCACAATGACCATCTTAAGTGCGCATCCATTCCATCATTCTCGTTTCATGTTTTAATTTATGAAAGGATGTCTGACTGAGTAATCCAATCTTGGGTATCAGAGTATAAAGACTGGAGAGCTTAATAGCAAATTTATCACAACTAACCATTTTTATTTATAATCTTCTTATTACATATCACTCTTATTTAATCTCCCGGGGTTTTGGGGTTTTGGGGTTTTGGGG
>RRYP01000044.1:0-10566 GCA_006369765.1 Halteria grandinella
CCCCAAAACCCCAAAACCCCGGCTGATCAGAGCGAATGAGAGAGCATTGGTATTGTATTAATATGGATAATAGAGAAATTACTAGGATTTAGCCTATCTCAGCAGATAACGACACAGCTCCACCAATATTGGAGTCCCCAACCTCTGGTAGAATACTCGAGAAAAATGAAGAGATCAAACAAGCAATTGTTTTCCTAGATGATGATGATATTGAAGAGATCAAAGTGGATGAAGGCGCAAGCTAGGTAAACGTAAGGACATATTAAGTAACATTTTTAGAAGCAATTCGCTCAAACCTACAAAGGGAACTTTACTTCAATTGGGAGACTAATGGAGCAAGATCATGAAGAAGGTCCTAATCTAGAAGTAGAAGAGTTCTTAAACCAAATTACTCCAAGAGGAGAGGTACCAGAAAATGCAAGACTTTTGAATGTTCCTTCTGATCCTGTATATCCTAAAAAGCAAGAAGAATCAACTTCAGTCTCTTCCGCCAACTTGAATTATCTAGAAGAGCTCTATATGAACTATTACCTGACCCCTCCCCCGAGCGACAAACATATCGACACCTATAGAAGCAACACTGATGTCTACCCCTTAAGAATAGACTTAACTGACAAAATGGTTCTCACTATGAAAATTATCCGAATTTCAACCTTCCTGGGGTGCTTCATTTTGGTGCCCTTAATTTTGTACCTCACTAGCTGCTTTTGGAGAACTGACTACTATAAGGAAATGATTAAGTTTGAAGGGAATGATACTCAAAATTTCACATTTAATCTGACAAATTGTAAGGTGTACTTCAAGGACGATGAATCGCTTAGTAAGAGAAGAATGGGCTTCGATTTAGAATTCGGCTTTAAATTTGGCACTCCTTTCATACTGAATGAGAATCTTCTGAGTATCGATGCTGAGGCTAACGAAATGTGCATCGTGAACATAATTGGGTCCCCTTTTATCGATCTACCCGCAATCACGATGGAGATGTCGGGAGGGATGGACAACATTTTGATTAAAGACTAGACAGAGCGATATAGAGCCTTAAATTTCACTAATGGACTTACTATTTAGGGTGAGAAGGCCTTTGTAACACTTTCTAACCATATAATTAACGGCTTAAAAATTGACTTGCAGTTTGGCACAGTGGCTCTCGAAGATATTGTATGCAAGTTTAGGAATGTTACTCTAAATGAAGGAATATACAGTGACAAACTTCCCGATAAAGCCCTCAGGGTGAATCTAACAGTTGACCAGCCAGAAGGAAATATTTGCATTATTTCACCATTCACGAAATAGGAAAGTAACGGCACCTGTGATGCAATAGATAAGAATTATACGAACAATGACTATTAGGCTGAATCGAATTACACTTGTATTGTAAAAGCATTGGCTTGTGCCGCCAAACGTTTCTGTGATGACAAAAACGCTTCACTAACTGACTAGTGGATAGTGATCTCATCAATATGGGATGGCCAAGTGCAAGTCGTCTTTGATAAACCAGCTCCGAACAATACTCATAAAAGGATCACCAAAAACATAGAAAACTCAGTCAATTTTACCCTCAGCGCTCTCAGTTAGCTCAATTAATCTGTTATACCCTTTCTTATGGAGCCCGATATTAGCAGGATTTAAAAACTTCAAATCTTGGGGATTAATTATTTGGAAACTTGGCTCTACACAAATAAGAAAGTCTACTTCCAGGCTTAGTATTGGCCACTAGTATGGGCTTCTGCAAGTCTTCTTTCCCCAAAGGTGGAATCAACCAAAATAATTCTGATAGATAATACTTGCCCGACTCGAGGTGTGGGGATTTATACTCAGTCTTAAGTTTCTGAATTTTTAAAAAGCATTTATCCCAAATATGGACAGTACGATGTGGCGGTAACTTATAAATAGACTAAATTCTATAGAATTATTCAGAACATCTATGGGGAGTATTAATATTCGAAGATCACTATGAGTGAAAATCCACTGCTAATTATTGCCTTTTTCCTATCTGCTCTCCTCTCAATGTTCCTCACTGTAGCCACAGTTTACGGCCTTGTGTGGAAATTGTTGCCCCTTACCTTAAAAAAGTACCATGAATATGTGCAGAAGCGCAAAAATATGTCAGTTACTTTAGGTCAAATAAAATACGCGCACAAAGAAAATAAAACAGACGAATAGATCGCTAAGGAACACGATGAAATTTCAAAAATGTACGAACTTAGAGGTCTGGGGACATCCTTACTGCAAAAAGATGCAGAAGAAATTATTAGGAGGGAGGATTTGAAATTCAGATTCTCGCTATTTTAAATAGTGCAGTTTCTCATTAATTATTTGTTCAGGGACATGGTAAATTCATTGGACGTTTTTATCACTAAAATTTAAACTGACGCAAACACCTTTTCAGAGAAAAAGATGAATGCCTTAAATGCAAACCCTGTATCAATGCCGCTTCATTAATTTAAATCCTTGTACTCACGCTTTTGTAATATCAATGGCTTTAATGAAGTAACCGATTTAGAGAACTCTCAAATATAAGATGTTTTAGATAATTACGGGCTCAAAATTATACATTTATCTGAGATCAAAGAACCTGCTTATATTAGCATCAGATTAAAGAGTTTGAAAGAACAAACTGACACAAATATTGACACAGAGCAGTATGAGAAGATGACTCCAGTCATGAAATTTTTACACAAAAATTGCGTTGCAACTCAATTCTCTTCTGATTCTATCTCATTTGAAGAGATGAGATAAGAGTACGAAGTTTTCTGTGAAAGGGAGAGAATACCAATGAGCGAAAAAGGTGAGATTATTGGAAACCCTGATTTGATAAAGTACGGGGCAATTGCTGACGCAACCAAGGCGCTCACAAGAATTATTGGTGTGCTAATGAAAGACAAGACTCCGAAATTAGAAATTCACGATGAGTTTGACCTATTAATTCGGGTGTCTTAAAACAACAGAAAACGAATTTTTTCTAATCTATGGAAAGAAGAAGGAGCGATTAATATAGTGTTGGCAATTGCAAATTTCGTTATAATAGCACTAATTCCGTTATCGTCTCCATTTATTTCGTTCTATGCACTATGCTTAATCACAACTTTCTAAGCAGATGTTTTCAAGAAGCCTATCACTGTGTTTGACATTTACTATGTCAATCGAATGGACCCCTGGTGGGATAACGTCCCTTCAATAAATATCGTCCTCTACATTCACATTTATGTTCTGGCCTACCTCTTTTTTGCCTATTTCGAGGTGCTGTGTTACTATCTTACAGGCTACATGAATAATGGAAAATATGCTGTGAAATTTACCTGGCAGAGAAAGGTAGTTACCTGCATGTTTAATTTCTACCTGTATGTCTTCTTGGTTGTCTACCTGCTGATGGCATTTTTCTCAATCCAATGGGGGATACTTGGCGCTATCTTCAATCCGACTGTTCTCCTTCCATACTCAGCTGCAATTGTTACCTTTATTGCAACAGTAGGAGCCAAGTATAATTTTTACAAATCAAAAGTTCAAAATCTTGAGGGTCACTTAGAAGAGTTAATTAAAGAGAAAATTGGGTATCTTCTTATTAAGAGCTTAGAACAAATAAAAAAGAACCTCAACTCTCGTTTCAAGAATTTAATGCCCGAAATAACTGAAGACAGTGCGTAAAAGGCTATCTCTGATGGCATTTAACACATAATGGATAGCGATGGTCTAGATATTAAAAAGGAGGCAGCTTTCTTAACCCATCAGGTTTAGAAATAAGTAATGAATAATACAGAACAAATTGCAAAAGTTCTCTCGCAAAGTATTGGAAAAATTGACCCATGCATTGTAGAGCTTGCTATAGCTGCATCATTGAAAAGCGATTAAGGTATTATCAATGCTATTTCAAAATTGGGAGAAAGTCTCTATATTGACTCAGACCTAATCTAAATTTTCTTAAGATTTGGTCTCAACCGAATCAAGTGGAGTGGGGAAGAAAACGGGCTAAACTACAAGGGAAATAGATTTGAAGTAACTTCTGCCTGCATGCAGCTCTTTAGAGTTCTATTTAAGTGTCAGCCTGAGATTCAAAGTATTGTCAGTGACATCTTGAAAGTAATTATAGATGAAGACCCTGAACCAGTTACAAAAATGCTTCTGGGAAGAAACATTATTTAGCAGGAAACATTGACTAAGCTAGATCTCAGTAACGATGATGTGAATATGATTTTGAAAACTTTGCTGAATATCTTGATAAGGAACATGAAAAGTGGATATGAGACTCATAATAATTTAGTGCTCTTATCTGATGCTATGAAGTCCACATTAAATCAAGGTATTTCGGTACACCAGATCTCTATCAATGAGACTATATTGCTTATTCAGAAACTCAGAAAAGGTGATGTGACTGAGTTGCTCTCAAATGAGAGTAATCGGAGTATCCTTGGTTACTAATCTCTTTTTCCAGTATTATTTGAGGTTGACTGCAACCAAGATTTCTTCTCTAACTCTAACAATATCATTGTGAAGGCAATGCGAGAAATCTTTTAATCTCACAAAATTTTACAAGACGTCCCAGCATCTTCCTATAATAGCTCAACACAGTATTATACTTACCCAGAGCTAACCTTTATCCATATCGCAAAGCTAATTAGAGGAAGCGTTGTTGACCTAAAGTCCATTGGAAGGAGTGTCAATTCGCTAGGGCTCAATCTTACTCAACCTAAGATAAATCCTAATGCGCTATAGCACATGAGCAATATATGTGGCTTCTCTAAAAGAAGTCTTGCATTTATAGCGAATAAATTAGGGTGCCCAGAGTCAGTGCCTTATCTTTATGAGCTTCAGTGTTTGCTTAATGATAGGGAGATAAGGCTAGTGCATATTGCCAAATAATCTGGATTCACACTTGCCACGGGGAAAAAGTTATACTATCTAATTAAAACTACAGAAGCCATGATGCACTTATAAATACTTCTTGTCAAAAAGGGAAATATTTGCAAGAAGATAGGCAAGGTAAAATCTAAGCTTTCCTTTTACCTCTTTAAGTTAAAACTTGATAAATAACTTTATGAAGATAAAATTGAAACGACTTCTACTATAATAACATAACCAACATTGAAGAAGGAAAAAAGTGCCGACAATGAGGCGCAATCTTCTAACATAGACCATTTGACAAGTTAATCTGCGATAAACATTTGCGAATAGTCAGCTAAATTGGATCAATCTAAGAATACAAGATCATTCAGTCAGGATGATAGAAAAATTAGAGATTTCGTCGATAAGATGACTCTGTCAACAGAAGACATACCTAGCAAATATTTTTAAACAATTATCAGAACGATTTTTGAGTAAAAGCTTCGACACAATAGCGAGTTATAATCGAAAGCAGAAATTTCTCAATTCAACTCAGAAATAGAAGCGCTCTAGGTCCTTTCTATTTTATCATTGTGCTTCAATGGTAAGCTTCCCATAAAAGATAATGCCCTCTATTATAATGCTGCAAGCACAGTCAAGCAATTTGCTAAGGTATCTGAGACTCACTAACTCCTCCTTCTCTTAGACATCATGAAAGGCGACCCCATGAGAATCTTTAGCGTGCATACCAAAGAGGAAGACATTAAGTACAATCTATCAGATTGTGCAGAGATAAGCGCGAAACAAATAATAGGGTATCAAAGAGCTGAATAACTGAGATAAATTGCCTAAGGTTCTAATGAGCTGCTCAACCATGTATTTGCCAGATGGTTTCACTAACAGCAACTTGTTAAGTAGGCAGCGAAAGTAAAGAGCTCGTTAAAACTTTCAAAGTAGTATTTGAAGATGATATCAATAGCAAGAGCGGGAGAAGATGAGTATAAAGAGGGACAAAAAGAAAAATTGCAATAGGCAGCCATTGAATAATTTATTTAGAGTACTCTTGAGTCATCTGGTGGTGATTTCGAGATGACTTAGCTTCTTTAGGATGTAAATAGGTTCTTTGGGAAGTTTGACATTTCGCTCATAAACTTTCTCTTTAAAAAGGAAGCCTAGGATATGGCTTGCAATCAACTTAACCTAATAAGGATCTTTCTCTTAGCATCAAAAGAATAGAGTCTCGATCGATTCCTTACTCTATTGTAGCTTCTCTCTTTAAATCTTTATCCAGATATTGCAAATGATAATAACTCAGAAGTATTGAAAAGACAAGAGTTCATTGGGTTGCAAATAATCTTGAACATTTAGTTGCTGAAGTAATGCCGCACAAATTCCAAGCTAAAGAGTGCTTATAAATAATTATTTGGCAAAAGTTTTCATGCCTATCCCAATTAGCTCGGGAGATATGAGGAAGATGATGAATTAAACCTTATAAAATCTCTCTTCAATAATGGGTATCTAAACCCAGCCATTTCTAAATTACTTGCACCTATTGAGAAAGAAGCTGTAAGGCTTCAAATTATGGGGGTTATCATTGGACAATTGTTAGGAGATAAAAAATTGCAATGCTCGTCTCTTATTGAATTTATGAGTTCAACAGGAGTTATCAAAGATCTAGCAACAATAGAAGCTCTGATGAAGCTCATGACATCAGATTATTCACAGATAAATTAGGTCAATATTGCTTGTGAGATTTTGGGCCTTGATGGCAATCTGATAGAAAGCTTCCTAAAACTCAAAGACCCATTAAACAAGGATATCAAGATGACTATCACTTCTCTGATGAAAAGTACTTGCAGTTAGGATGCAACCACAAGAGTTGCTACGATGCTTGCCTTTGTTAGAGGAGATCCGAGTCAAATGAAACCTCTAATAGAATCGCTAAAGATAAAGTAGCCTATTGCGCAAGCAATACTCTCCATGGGCAATCACTCAATTTGTTTTGATGAAGAAAATCAAAAAAATCTGTATTAGATATTGGGCTCAAGATGTTCTAGAATAGTAAAAAGCGTTTAAGAGTTACTCTGCCTTACTAATTTTAGCTTTATTGATAAGTGCCTAAATCTAATGAATGGAGTCATAAGGGAGGCAAATATTCTTGACTCAAGATTCTTCCGCTCATTATATCTCTTGATCAGCTATGGAAACTTGAATAAAAGAGGTTTCTATAAAACCGAAGCTAATATCGCTTTGATTAGGAGTCAATTGCTGCCAGAAATAAAATATTTCTCTTTGAAAATTTCGAAGTTACTTGGAGGCAATGAATAAAAGGCTAAAATAATTTAGGACCTAATTTTGGCTAAATGGGGCTGTATTGAGAAGAATTAGCCATTATCAGTGCAATTAAATGGCTCAAAAATTTATGAATAACTCCTAGATAATTTGAGGCATGCTTTTTAGAGTGGTGTTTTTCATAAATAAGGTGTCAATACTAAAATACCAAACTCTACAGAGCTGAAGGAATTAGGAAGGTCTATCGGGCTAGGGATATTTCTTGAAGACATAATTTTTATTGGTAATGGAGTCCTCACTCATGGAATGGAAGATCTCATTTGCAAAGCATTTAACAATCCAACAGATCAGAGCATAACTCTTAATCTCGTCTCAATATTGACAAGCTGTTCAAATGGAGATTACTTACTCTTTGAAAATTCATTGGAAGGCCTCAAATCTCATCTAAAATCCCTTTTGCCTGAGTAGATATAAACTTTATGCAAACTCTTTCTTTTAAAACACCCCTTGCCTTTATTGATGATTGAGTAATAAAACGAGATGAAGTTGAAATTCGAAGAAAACGATTATACAATAATGCTTCAATCGTGGGATTTAGGGACAAGTTTCATCTGTATAGCAGCCTTCCATAAGTTATCAACACTGAGCGAAGCTGAGCTTTCGGCCATATTCGAGTATTCAATAAATTCCAGAATTGAAGATCAATTATTTTCACCTTTAGAAAAGCAAAGCTTGTAAACTCTTATAACCTCTACATTCTTTAAGAATTTTAACAGAAGGGATAAAACGATAGCAAATGGTATGATCCATGCAATGAACGGAAGGGGAATGCAGATGTGGGAAGCTTTCAAGGCCTTCAACTTTACATAAAAAATTGCTCATAGATTAGAGGCCGTGATTGAGAATAAAGATCCAAACACATATAAAGGGAGTGTCAGTCGACTCATGCACCCTGATCTAGCTGACGACTTCATTAGCACTATTATGAGCAATGATATCGACAAATGTTTCCCAAGATTAATTGTAGCATTACTAAGATAAATGAGCCCTGAGTAAGCTATATAGAAAGACAAAATAGCCAAAATTGAAGAATACATGTTAACACTTATTGGAGTCATTTCTTAATCAGTAGAAAGTGCTTCATCTAAATGGGAATAATCCATGAAGACTATTCATGAATAATTTACTTAATAATCCAGAGCGGAATTACCTTAATTATAGCATGCTTCAATCTTACTCACCACAGCACTTACCCAGAACTATGATTAAAGAATTAATACAAGTATCTAACATCTTCTCAATCTAGATGAAATTCAAATCGCTAAACTAGAAACATCCTATTACTCTCTGACCCAACACGAAGTTTCCTCTCCGTGGCTGTCTAAGCTATTCGGCTACCTTTCTAAAAGTGAACTTCTTTAGGAAGAACAAGATAGGTGTACTATAGTAGTGAAGGCCCTGAGGGATAATTGCATTGCTTCAGCTGCTCTTGTTGTAGAGTAAAACATGGCCGATAAGTCGCCAGGGGTCATGACACTTATTGCAATGCTCATCAAATGTAATAAGGAAATATTAAAGGATAAAAATGTGGCTAAAGCATTAGAGGACGAGTTTGGGAGACTCTTTGAAATGTCAGTTAAATGCTAACTAGCTTCGGATAAGTTTACAGAAGAAACTAAAACCGAAATTGACAACGTCATTAAATTAGGAATTCCAGGATTATTTGGTGCAAGCATGGTTCAAAATGACGAGGCGATAGAATGGAGATAATAAATACTCTAGAAGTATCATGCTAAAAATTGGCCTTCAATGCAACTTTTGCCAATTAGCAGCTAGGAAGAAAGGCTGCTATAGGAAGTCCTCAACCCGGCAAATGCAAATCCACCGATATCCGAAATCCTAAAATTCTTATATAAAGAAAGGTATGCGCGTCCAGAGTAAATGCAATTTGAAGGCATATTGAAACTTATTGCATGCAAACTGGCAAATCTTGGGATCTTTAACAAGATTGTAGACCCACTCTTAGCAGAACTACCAGAATCAGTTTCCCCTGAGGGCCGCCACGAAATCAAGAGAACTCTTAAATCTCTTGAATATCACACCCTGCAAGTTTATGTGCTCTCAAACGAATCGCTCTCCACTCACTTCACCTAAATCTACAAAAAACTCCTTACCGAACTTCTCCCCACCCTTGAGCGCTATGTGTCTCGCTGCTACGTGGACAACCACTTCAACCTGGAGGCTTTCTTGGAATTGGTAAACGATTTCTTTGTGGGGCTGATTGATGAGGATGCTGACATCGCTCATTGCTTTTAGTTCATAAGACTTTTGGTGAAGGGAGAGAAGTATAACGCAATGGATCACGTCGAAGGTGTGGCGAGGTTGCTCATGGCGAATATGCAAGATCAATAAATGGCACTCCAGATAGCTAAGGTTATTGCCCTGTGGCTCCAAGTAATCATGCTTTCCATCAGCAAAGAAGAACTCCTCACCGCCACAAACACCAAATTTGTAGACAAGCTAACAGAGTCCTTCGCCGAGACCCATAACCTGCTGCCCCTCCTAGGCCTCCACGAAGATCCCAAAATACTCAACCTCCTATCAAGACAGGATGTCCTCAAGGCAGCCATAGTTGGTGTGATCCACTTGGCGCATGGCAACTTCCTGGGTGTAGAGGAGTTAGCTATCTTGCTGGGGGGGGCTCCCGCCAGGGAAGGCTTCCACCGCCTTAAGGAGGCTGTTAAGATAGTCAAGGCTAATAAGGAAGGGTTGAATTTGCAGGCGGTGGGGCTTGTTGCATCGAGGAATGTAGACCTGGCTATAAGGGCTATACCTGTCAAGATACCCGGTATAGAGCAGATTGAGATGCTTATATAGAAAGGCCTTGAGTCACCCAAGTCACTTGTTGAGCCTAAGACATTCTTTGACATATTCAAAAATGAGAGGGGCGTCATTGGGCTGGAAGAGTTCAGGAACATATTCAAACAGCTTGGCATACAGATTCCCCATGCCACAGCACTTCAAATATTCTCGGTAGCCGATGTCGATAAGAAGGGAGAGCTTAGCTACTAAGACTTCACGTTTGCGATAAAGGGCTTGAAGGAACAGCTTATAATCAAGTACATGGACTAACTCGGTTTCTCACCCAGAGAGATAGCCCTCTCGCTGACCTTCACCATAGTCCTCCTAATCCTCCAGTTCATCTTCATCTTCGTGGGCATGTCCGCCTTCTCCCCCACCACCACCTTCAGCAGCGTCGTCAACTCGCTCATGGCCGCCGGCGCCTCGATTGTAGCCATGGGTAACCCCGCTAAGAAGCGCAGGCAGGCAGATGAGGTCAAGGAGCTGGACAAGAAGAGCGAGGGGCTGTGACGGTTAATTACAACATTTTAAAAGTATTTTAATGAAATGGCACTGTCTATTTCTGATTTCAATCGGGGTTTTGGGGTTTTGGGG
>RRYP01000045.1:0-10569 GCA_006369765.1 Halteria grandinella
CCCCAAAACCCCAAAACCCCAAAACCCCGCCACGTGTGAAAAGCTTGCTAAAAGATATAATTTAAGGATAATTTATAAATATGCAGTAGATAGTAACATCGAGCGCCGACCAATCTGAGTTGCCTCCCCTCTCCAGGGAGGAAAGACTCAAGTAGATCACTGCTCGTTACGAAAAGTTTGAATCAATCATCAAATCAGGTAAGCCTCAACTCAATCATACTATGCTTTGCTTATAGATAAGGACTCCGACTTGGCTTAGGTCCTTTCGGATTTGGCCAGAGAAATTGAAGAATTCAGTTCGGGAACCCTGATCGACAACCTGTCCATCTAGGTCTTGTTTGGAAACTTCTTGCCCAAATACTTTAAGCACCTCACAACCAAGAAGTAATTCTGACTTATATTAACGAGTAAAGGTATTACCAAATGGATTCCGAGAAGTAATTGCTCGTGACATAATTCATTAACATATGGATCAAGAGCAGAGCTCCTCGTCTGAGAACTTACCAAGGTGAGAGCAGCAAAGATGCCATTTAGTAAGAGGTAGGGTTTATCAAGGAGCTAGAGATAGTTGATATAATCTTCAATGCTGATTGCGACTACTATAATTACAGAGCAAGTAAGAATACAGCAGATGTTGAAGACAAGCTTGCCAAGATTTTTGAGGCATTTGAAGCGCTCGAAGAAGATTTAGAGATCAAAGCTGATGTTAACCAAGAATCGATGACCGAAACTGAAAAATATAAACTTAAGCCATCTGTCGTTCATGAGATAGCCTCTGCAAAGAGACCATAGTACACCTCATACTACTTCGTTCATAACATCAACATCTTCCAGAAGTATAAAGGATTCGAGGGATTAACCTCTATTTTAAAAAACGCAAAGCAGCCTCTCCCAATCAAGGGTAGTATGAGTCTAATTAAGGTCTGCCTGACAATTATGAATATGGTGAGCTAGATGAGAAACGTGTTCAGGGAAGACTTTTGGATGAAGGGCTATGAATACGGAAACTAAGTTGCCTTAGCTTGCTATGACTTTATTTAGACAAGATGCACTGCAGAGGATATCAGACTAACCTCGAGAAAAGATATTCAATTCTTTAGCGCAAATGTTGAAAGCATACTCGACTCTGTCACTTCCGGGAGCACGGCTGAAGAAAAGATAGATCTAGTTTATCAGATCAGTGAAAGCCTAGAACTTGAAATTGCTTTGAAATGCTTGAATAGTCCTGTGCTAGAGAAAAAATTGGCAGGACATTAGATCCTAATCAGTCAAATACAAAAGGTCAGAAATGGGAACAAGTAATCTTAAAGACAGGGGGCTTTATCATTGAATGTGCAGGCACTTATTACTAAGAAATGGCTTAATGCAGAGATTATGCTTGAGTGGCTTGAAGGCAATCGAATTTTTGAGTTAGTATTTGGCGACTCACTTCACTCTGAGGTCATAAAGAAAAGCTACACACTACTTGATTTTCTTTACACCAGGGGGAAACTTGGGAAGAAAGAAATTGACAAGATGTGGGAATGCGCAACAAAAAAGCATGAGGCATACAAGGTTGCCATCCTGAAATCATTGGCATATTTAGCTACCAAATGCACGGTTAATGACCTGACCTATTTGTACAACAAACTCAAGCAAATTCCCCTTCCAGAGATAGATAAATTTTGCCTTGATCTCTTAAAGTCTATTGCTAAAAAGCTTGTTGGAGATGAGTCAATGGGTGCACAAGCTCTAACTGCAGGGACTTCTTCTCTGAGAAATCGACTTGCCAACCAGATTAATCTACCTACATTATTAAGGTCAAACTCTGGGGATAGGCTGACTAAAAAGAAGAATGCAGACAAGGATAGACTTAACAACAGCTTCTCAAATGATCAAGATGCTAAACAGTAGAATGTATCAAATAATAGGCCGCTAAAGCAGAGCGATCCTCTCGGAGCTAATTTCTAGTTCAACAATAGAACCAAGAGAAACAATAGTAGCCCAAGAGCAAATGAGAATACTGCTCTTCTTGGAGATTTTAGCAATCATTAGGGTAAAGCCAGAGGTTTGCTAGATCAAAGACAACCGTTGGCTGTAAAGATGATAGGAGGTGTAAGAATAGTTGATGTGGTTGATACCTAAATAAATCAAGATCTGAACCCCCTCGAAGTGCCCATTGACAAAGAGGACAAAAAGACTGCTGACGAAGATCTCTCATTCAATGAAAGCAATAATCAAAATTTAGGAAGAGAGTCTGATATCTTTAATACCTCAATGAGAGACGAAAACATGCTTTCTAATCCTCATCAGAATAGTTAACAACAGAAATCAAAAAATTTTGCAGACCTTGAAGAAGAAAAGGAAGGTGAAGATGGTGAAAACCAAGCGAATATTGTTATGAATATGACAGAAATTTTGCATGACTCCTCTCTTGGAATTGAGGATCAGGCCAAGAGAGATTTGGCATAATAAGTGCTAGACTACTTTTGGCAACTTTCTCTTGAGTCTACTGTCATCTAACAAGGACTTTCTCTCTAAGTCCATAGGCAAGCCATAGATGATCTCGTTCATTTGATCTAGTACAACTATCAAAAGACACTTCTCTCCTTTATTGGAAGGTGTGTGAGCTCTATGTCACTTCACAGATCTGTGATGTCTATGCATATCATATTACAAAAACTCATAATGACGGCTTAGTTTCCTCTCAGTAAAACAAAAAAGGGACTTCCAACCACAAGATAGGAGCTAATTGCTGCTCTTGATTCGGTACTAAATTTGACTAACGTATGCCTGAGTTCATATATTGAGTTTAAGAGGTTTTCACTGAACTACATCTTTGATCAGATGGGTTCCTAAGAGCATGAACAAGAGAATCTCGAAACCTAGTCATCCCTAGACAATGAGGAAGAGAGATCAAACTCTGCATTACAGAGGCAAGGTGAAGTTTTGAATACTCCTTAGAGTAATTCAGAAGCCTAACCTCAAAAGGATCTCATTCACATACAAGATGATAATGCAATAAGCCAATCATCAATGTTCATTTCACCTAGAATAAAAAGCGAGGAGGAATTCAAGGAGACCAGGTAGATCCGTACTTAGAGCTTCAAGGATGAAAATTCTAAAGAAATCAGCCAAGGCCAGTGCAATGATTCTCCTGACGCATAAATTTCAATTTTAGGCGGAATAAATTCAAATCCCTAAAAGACCTAAGGCTTGACATAGCCCTAGCTATTTGCCTCTAACTCCACAAATCTCCCAGCATAGACAAAACTTATCGGTCCCCCAAAAAGATTAAACAACGCGCTAAATCAGCCAAGAATTGATGCGTAAAACATAGGTTCTGGCTAGATGAGAACCATTAATAATGAGGCGACAAGAGTTCATTAGGCAACCACAGTGCCAAATTAAAACAATTAGCAAAACAGCGGAAGCAGAGATTTCCTTAATACTTTAGTAACTAATGAAGTTTACAAGTATTCTTACTATGAAGAGCTTCACCTCCGCTTAGACCTATTGAAATTCCTTGTAGGCTCAAGCCCATCAATTTTGAAGCCATAATAAATCCAAATTCTGTGGGAATGTCTTGTGATTAATGCCTTCTATGAGAAAGAGAGAGATCAATTTTTTAATTGGTGTTCTTAGATTCTCAAGCTTTCCTAGCAGATTCCCTAACAAATGCCAAAAAATGGCAAGAACTCAAACACTGTAAATGCGTACGATTGCATTTTCAACGATGATTGTTTGGAGCTACTTTATTTCGAAACATTGATGAAGTTAGAGTTCAAGAATATTACAGAGGTCATGTATGAATGCTTTGAAAGATATTTCATTTACATCAATGAGCAGTATGGCTAGATCGTCACAAGTAGTGCCTTTGAGTCTGCATTTGAGGTCCATGAAACTAAACTCATCGGAATAGAAGCCCTTTGGGAAATTCTACTTTGCGCGAGATCAAACAAAGTGTACAAGCAAGCAACAGAATTTATTCATAAGCTCTATAAAAAGATGAGTCCTTCTCTTGCAGATAATCTGAATGAAATCAAGGTGGAGCTTCTTGAAAACTGCATGGAGTAGATTAAATCAGGCTATACTCAAATAAGGCAAGAGATTGGAGGTCAAGAAAATTTGTATGACTTGCCTATTTATCAACTTTCTCAAAGCTTTGAAGGCCCTAAGAATCGCATAGCACGCTCAATCTCGCAACTATGCAAATTTATTGATGAGTTTGAGGGATTAAGAGATAAATCAGCAAAGAGCGCACTTGGGCAAGCAGAAAGAGAAATTATGGTTGTGTGCAATAATTAAATAGGCAGCAGTCCTTAACCTGTAAAGATCAATTTGGTTCTACCACTCAACACCAAAATAGGTGTCTTAAGAGAGTAAGTTGCTTCTAGTTTATTCCCGAAAAGATAGCCTAAGGAAGTATGTTTAATGCATAAGGGTAAAGATCTTAATGAGGACATGAAAAACTTGAAAGATCTTAATGTTGGGCCAAATGATTAGTAGATTATCGTTTTGATCAGTCTTAGGACTTAATTAGAGATGGACCTAGAAGTCCATAAAGCAGATGCAAGTCAAGATAGTGAAGCCATCAGGCAAGGCATTGAGACTATCAAGTGCTTTATGGATCTTGGACTCTCTGATTCTGTGTATAAGCTAGCTTTACAGAAGTGCAATATGAATGCAGAAGAGGCAGTATGCATGCTTACTGATGAGATGCAGGTGAATGACCTTTAGGATGAAGTGAGAAGGCAAGAGGAAGCGACATAGAACAACAATATCGTAATGATAGAAGATGTAAAGGAGGAGCAGCCTATTGAGGATGCGAAGCTTAACCTCATCATTAGCAATAGAGCAGAGTACTTTGATCTCTTATTTGAGCTCTTGAACCTTGGTATTAACGAGATTACTAACACAGCTTGGAATTTACTTGTCCAAATCCCTGTTAATAAGACTCTTTTGCATTAGATTAGGACGCTCTCAATAATATAAGAGGGAGGTAAAGAGAACTGGTGCTAAATTATAGACCCTCTCAACACTTACAAGATGCTTTACTCGATACAGATTGTAAACTCTCTCATCAGTGTAAATGATGAAAAATTGAGCGATGCCGAAATATAAGAAAGATATGAGTGGAGGCTAAGATTCCTTGAACTTGGCGGGTTTGAGCATTTGTACTCTATTTTGGTAACAAGCGAGCCTGAAGAATTCTTAGGGATGAACACACACTAGAGGTAATTGACTCTTGCTGTATAATAACCTGGTAAAAAGAAATCAAAGGTAAATTCAGCAAATGAGTAAGTCAGAAAAATTGGTGAAGACTAATTGAAAGATACCGCGCAGCTTTAGAACAATCAAGCCAAGTGTCTTGGGTATCTGATATCAATTCTCAAGATATTCATACAAGCCGCTTTACTAACTGCAGATGAGGATAAGCTTCTTACTCTAATAGCATAATCATCAACAAGCCCTTTCAGGAAACCTAAAACTTTGAAGCAACTTGACGCTGTTCATTAAAGCAAATTGAACTAATTGATACTTGGAAGTGTATAGGCCAATAACAACCAATCTCCAGGAGATAATTCAAGAGATGAAGAGTCGCGTGAAACTTCAGGAGTTCACACACCTAAATTTTAATCAAGCCACTCTTCCACTCCTTAATGCCAAACCCCCAAAAACGAGAAGGAAACCTCTAATGAGAAGGGCATTATGAATAAATCTACTGACACAGCAAAGGCCGAGACTGTCTTTTCAATTAATACCTTAGGTGTTTAAAGCAAAGAAAATCACTTATATACCCAAGTTGATGATTTCCCAAGGCTAATTGATTAAATCAAGGGACCAATTGCATCTAACATCTTGGAAAAAATTGTGAACTTTAATGGACTTACATCGAAACTCCTCAATATCATTTACAAGGCGGTGATGTTTTGCGACTCATCTGAGGTTTCCTCTCTTGTCCAAAACTCACTCGATCTGCTTCTACCCTGCATAGTATGGAAGCCAAATTTATTACTGAAAGAGATTTATAGCTTTGAAAATCTTGAGAGCTTGCTAATTAGGACTTTGATGCATAACACAAACGAGAATGTGAGGAAAAGCATCGAAAGAACTTTTAAGATAATATGCAATGAGCAGTATGATTATAAAGCATCGAGTACTACAAGCATCCTTGCTGAGCTTCTGGAAAATTCTAACCTTGTTGAAAATTAGGATCAATTGCTTCTCCCACCCCCGAAGGTACACATCCTAAGAATATTGATTAAGAACCTACCTGAAGTCAATGTGTAGAGTGACAATTGCGAAGAATACTTCAACCTGATTACGCATTTGATCAAGATTTGCCAAGGCAGTTTTAAGCTAATCTCAGATAGCTATTAACATGAGACAGTTGAAAAGCTTTCATCAGAATAACTAAAGTCTCAGTTCTTCCTTGAAGACGGCAGCTTCTCGTCATTAACTTTGTTGCAATGGTGCATTTACTAGCTCAAAATGAGGCCTACTTTCGAAGATCGCTATAATCAGTCCTTCACTGACAAGATTCTTGCTGGCTACCTTTAGCTTACCCAATCCATTCTTGAGATTAACCCAAAGCTTAAATAGCTGACAACCTAAAAGCAAGGTGGCTATAACTTGGTCCAAACAGTCTTTGACTTCCTCTTCCTCCTTCCCTCAGCAGATGAACAAAAGAAGAAACTCAATACAAAAGCAAACGACTTACACCCCAAATGCAAGAGGAAGCTTACTAGAAAGAAGGCTTTCAACCTACTGCAAACACTTTGCTAGCAATAGGAAGATAACTTCGTACAACTTGTGCAGCTGCTGTTTAACTTCCATGCACAGATTCAAAAGAGCCAGAAAGTTGTGAACATATCTGAGTTTGATAATGAAGTGGGGATGAGATCGGCTTCTGGGTATGTCGGGTTGAAGAACTTCGGATGCACATGCTACATGAACGCACTAATATAGCAACTATTCATGATACCAGACTTGAGAAAGGGTATACTTGACTGTGACGTGAGCGACCCGGATTTCGATTAGAATGTGCTCTATCAGCTGAAGTTGATCTTCGCGAACCTCTAAGAATCCGAAAAACAGTATTACGCCCCAGATGGCTTTACCAAGGCCTTCAAATTCTACGGAGAAGCCGTTAACGTGAGACAGTAATAAGACACCTATGAGTTCCTTACTTCTCTCTTTGACAATATCGAGAATCTTACCAAGGGCACACCCTTCGAGAGGCTGCTATAAGAGAGCATTGGAGGTGTGATTGGGAATGAAACACGCTCAACTGAGGAGGAGTTCCCTTACTCGGGTGAAAGGGAGGAGAACTTCTACGCTATATCTTTGGACATAAAGAATAAGAAGTCGCTAGAAGAGGCACTTGACTTGTACATCAAGCCTGATCACCTTGAGGGGGAAAACAAGTACTTCTGTGAGAAGCACAATCGCAAAGTGGATGCATAGAGGCGCTCATATTTCAAAAAGCTCCAAAACACAGTGATCATCCACATGAAACGCTTTGAGTTTGACTACAACAAAATGGAGAGGTTCAAGGTCAATGACTACTGCGAATTCCCTGAAAGGATCAACTTTAAGCCATGGACTAAAGAAGGTATCCTTGAGAGAGAAAGACTGGCTGGCAAAGCCAATGCTCAGAGCGAAGAAGGAAAATCACAAGAAGAAATCGATGAGGCTAATTTGGAAGAGGACTTAGATTTTGATGTGGAAGAAGAGGAGCCTGCTGTTACACGCAATCAGCAGAAGAAGAAGGTAGCTAAGAGAAAGGCAGCTGCCGCACCAATTGATGAAGATCTGGACTCATCTAATTCAAACGGAGACGAGCATCCACATGATGAGAACATGTCAGAAGAAGATTAGGATGAAGATGAGAATATGAATTCTGCAATGGACACCGCAGGGAAGTATTTCGACGAGGGGATGATGGAAGACTTCATTGACATCGCTGCTGATGAATATGATGAAGCAGTTGAAGGTGGTGCAAAGAGAAAGAAGGCAGGTGCTAATGTTTCTGGCAAGCAGGCCAAATTGATAAAGGATGGCAAATCAGCTCCAAAAGAGAAAAAACCCAATAGCAGAGAGTCATCTGAGAAGGACGATAGCTATTATGAATATGAGCTTGTAGGTGCCCTAGTACATTCTGGCTCTGCTGATGCTGGTCACTATTATTCCTTTATTAAAGAGAGGCTTCCAAATGGCTAGTCCAGGTGGCTTGAGTTTAACGACATCTATGTCAGAGAATTCGATATAAAGAATCTTGGTGTAGAGTGTTTTGGAGGAAACCAAGAATCAAAGGCTGGGTCTAAAGGCTTCTTTGAGGATTTCTCACCTGCAGATGCCAGACTATTTGAAAGATGCCGTAATGCTTACATGCTTTTCTATGAAAGAGTTAAGAAGCCGAGAGTAAAGAATGACCTTATCTAAGTGACTAGAAGCATTGAGAACAAGGTTTATCAAAGAATTTGGGATGAAAATGCTGCCTTCATGAAGTTAAAGATATTCTTCGACTAAGAGTACTTTTAATTCGCGAGAGACTATGTTGCACTATACAATTTTGAAAACGTGCTTTCATTTGACCCTCAGTAATCATCCACTTACAAAATATCAGCTCTAGTAGATTCTACCAACCAGTTCATTAAAGAAATGCAAGAAGGAAGTGAGAATTCTAATAGTGGTAACGATTTTCGACAGCGATCAATTCACAGACAATTTGAAATTATGGCATAGTCAACTAGATCTCCAGACTATGACATCTTTTCAACAGGTATCTTCTCTACTAAATCCCTTAATGATATAATCTAAGATGATCCAGGACTGTATAGCATCAAATTTGCCACCATTTTAAGTTTTGACATCCTGATGAAGGTCAAAGACATGCAAAGCTTCGTTTCCTGGATGTAGCTCATGGATAATCTCTATTAGAAGCACGATGGGGCCTGCGTATGGCTGATTAAGTATCTCACAGAAAATAGAAGAGTACTCGAAGAGCTCTTGATTGAGACAACGTACTTTGAGGTGAGAGAAAGCTTTGCTAAACTACTCACAACTGCAATCAGTGTAACAGCGAAAAATGAAGAGAGATATATGTTCCAAACTGATGATGTGTTACTATTCTCTGGGTCCACACCAACTTCAGAGGGCAACATAGAGCGAATTGCATATTCAAGATCAGCTGTATGCCGCTTTATAGAAACTTTCTTTGGCGATCACATGCTCGACAAAGTTCTAAGGTACAACTGGAGAAAGTTTGATGAGTACTTCTTAGTATTGGCTTCATTTGCGTAAATAGGTTTCGCTCAGACTAAGTTCCTTATTGAAAACCAATCAGGCATTATTAGACTTCTTGAGTTCACCATGAATTCCTCTGCACCTTTTGCTTCAAATAAGCAGCGTATGGGCGATCAAATGCAGGAGCCTAATTTCACATAAGTTGTTGAAATCCTTTCCATCCTCATCTGCAGTTGCTTCACCCGTGGTATCCGTGACATAAAAGAATACTCCCCGTATTCCAAGTATCAACAAGAGAACCAACACATCATTTTGGATCAAAGCCAAGAGAGATTCCCACTACTGACTCCACAATGCTTCACCTATGATCTTCTTTGCAAAGCCAACCCTCTGCATGATAGCCTCTTGAGGATAGTTGTTCATCTTTCATGGGGAGATCTTGAGTCATCAATGTTTTTCATCAATGAAGTTGTGCAGACTGTGAAAAACAGAAGGTTTATCAAGGACGTCTAATATCAACTCATGATTATAGAAGCTTTGATGTCAATAAATGACAATCTTTAGAGATAGAGACTCAATGCTGTTTTAAGATTCGATGATATCAAGGCCTAATTAGACGCAGCCTAAACCAATCCCCCTTTAGACTCCTCAATCATAAAGACCACTTTCTTCCCTGGCCGATCAGAGAGCATCTTGCTCATGCTTGAGCCCATGAGATACTCAGAGCAAAACTATGTGCTTGGTCTCTTGAATTTCTTCGGAAGAGTGGCTCTTAATGAAAAGAAAAAGCAGGTACTCAAGTACATGCAGGAGCATAGACCCCTCTTTGAGGACTGGATCCAAAGCTACCTGCTGAACTTGAGCACCAACATCAAGAATAATGTAGGCAAACAGATGGGTGACAGCGAGCTGATACTTCAAAACGATGCATATGTAAGTATTCAATTTTTAACGTATATTAGTATCGCATGATAAATGAGACTCCAAGCTTCACGACGACTTCCACAAACATTTTCAACCAGCAGATTGATGGAGACGACATCAACTTTGGCAACGTGCCCTCGGGCAACTTTGGGTTCTCGAATTTCGGCACCGTCCCGGATGCCCAAAACTTGAATGAGGAACCTAACTTTGGTGCTCCTAATGAAGGAGGAAAAGGTGATAAGAATGAGGATGAGCTTAGTTATGTATATGACTTAGATTGAGTTAATATAGCAAATCAAACAAGTTAAAACAAGGAGAGTGTCCTCCATGAACACCATTTATTCAAGAAAAACATATTTCAATAATAATATATATCTTCTTAGCCACGTGTGAAGGGGTTTTGGGGTTTTGGGG
>RRYP01000046.1:0-10551 GCA_006369765.1 Halteria grandinella
CCCCAAAACCCCAAAACCCCAAAACCCCGTTGTCATTTGAATCGAAAAATTTTTGCATCATAGTTCGACCGTAGAGTATGTTTCACTCATGCCCTTTTCCACATTGAAAGGATCTTCTCCTTACAATGACCCAAACTATAATGCTAATTGGGAAGGTTTTCATCTCCTTTTCTTCTCTGAAGCATCTCTCTGCTTCTTTGCACTCCTCCCTTCCTCCATGCGTGACTCATATTCTCTTGGTTGCTTCTGACTCTTCATGCGCCTCCTTCGCTGAGTGTCCATCTCTGAAGACTCTAGGTCGGCATTATCCATTTAGTGATCAACGATGTCATCTCTAATGCGGTTGGCCATTTTCCTTCCCACCTCCCCGCGCTTGTGCTGGGCTCCTTCATCATAGTCGTTGACCTCCTTTCTTGGGTCTTTCCGAGTCTGCTTCTTGGCAAGTCCATAGTCCTCGGAATCATCTATGGACTCTTTGCGGACCCGTTTTTCTTGGGAGTGCTTATCTCTTCTAGGGTCTTATCTTCCTTCTGAAGGCTTGGCACTCTTTGCACGATGGTGATCTGCTTGATCTGTTCTATCGCCTCTGGTCTTGCTTCTTGAGTGACTTTCTTGGCCATTCTTCTTTCTCCTTTTGTCTTTCCTTTCTTCATCAGAGTCACTTGAGCTTTCACTGTCCTCTTTAATCTACTTGTTTTCATAAACAGCAGGGACAACCTTAGGTTCCTTCTTTCTTGCAAAGTTTTGCATAGTCCTGTCCATCGGGTTACTTTGTCCCTTTGTGAATAGCTTTTCCCTTTCCTTCATGGTCTGATTATTCTAAGGAACGCCTTCCCTCTTATCGGCTATGCTCTGCTGCTGGGATAGGTCAATCTGGTTTGCCTAAGCCTTCGGAGGCTTATCAGGCGCATTTCTTCCTTTCTTTTCCATTTGCTTTTGATACTTGGCATTATGCACTTTCGCCTATTCTATCTGAGATGCTGATGGATGCTGCATTACGGTACTTTCTTCATCTTTATCTCTCAAGGGGGTGGTTTGATGGCGAGATTTCTTGTGCGTCCTTCTGTTTACCTCTTCAATCTGCTTGTTGACATCGATTGACTCTTCTATTTTGGAAGGGGAGGTTTCAACTCTCATTTTACTTTGAGGCTGTTGCCTCGACATCGGCCTGTCCGGGACAATGGAATCATTGGACTCAGTACGATCTCTATGCTTTGAGCGCTCTTTCTTGTCATGCTTATGTGCGGGCTCTCTTTTTTCAGATTTGTCTCTACTCTTCTCTCGTGTTTCCCTTGATTTGCTTCTCTCACCATGGTTATCTTTAAGTAGTGGGATCTTCGGGGCACTCTCATGAGAAATCTTCATTTCACTCGAATCTAGGTATTCCTAGTCATTCACCATGCCACCAGAGGTCACCTACTGATGAGTGCTGCTTCCCTTGTCAATAATCTCTCCGCCATTTCTCTTCCTGCTTTTTTCATCCCTTGTAGCAATCTTGGTTGCAGCGGTGTTTGAAGATGCTGGGGTTATTCCATCATTAGAATTTAAGTCGCCAGTAGAAGGATTCCCGCCAGTATTAGAGTTTCTCTTACGGCTTCCTTTAGCTGGAGGTTGCTATTGTGCCTTGCTACCATCTGTGATATTTGGGCTCCTTCTCTTTTTAACGCGGGCTTCTCTGCTCTTTTCTCTTGGATCCTCATCTGAAGAGAATTTACCCACTGAGGCAAGAGAAATGCTGTCTTCTTATTCGATATTTTGTGGCAGGCCTCTTGAGGCGCTTTTTTCTCTAATCGCTGGGACTGAGCTTTGAATTTTTCTTGTATCACCTTTGGTCTTTGCCTCAACTATATTCTTGGGATTAGCTCGGCCTAGCTCGTTTTTGGGATCTGATTGATCATAATGTCTAGTTTTCTACTTTTGATATTTCTGCTATTCATAGTCCACCTCTTGCTACTTGCCCTATCTCCTTTGCTTTCTGTCATCATTAATTGGCCCTCCTTGAATATCTTTCGAATATGGTGCTTTTCCTTTAAGCTTCTGATTAGTATGAGGAGATTGTCTGTAGTCCGCATCATCTTCGAATTCATCATCGTTATGGAAGCGAGACATATCGTTCTCTTGCCCGAGGGCATGGAGTGCGCTATCATCCAGTACCCTTGTATTGTCATCCCTACCCCTCGACTTCTTAGTAACCTGTTTATTGATCTTGCCTTTCCTCGGCTTCTCCTCCTCGCTCTCAATCTGCATCCTACTCTAGTCAATATCATCGGGCATGTAGCTCTCGTCCTCGTACCCCTCATTATACCCGTTTTTGCTCTTCTTAGATTTCTTGTGGCCCTCCTCCCCCGGCCCTCCGCTGTTTTCAAGGAGTTGCTTGTCGAACTGGCCTGGCTAAACGATGGCGAAGGAGTCTTTCATGAAGCGGCGGCGGAACCAGAGTTTGAGCTTTTGGATTCTTGTTTCGAACATCATGTGGAGCCATGACCACCAGAAGAAGATGTTGATTGCGAGGATTATCAGGAAGAGTATCACTGTGACGCTGAAAGGGAGGTCACTGCTGATGAAGAATAGACCACCGTAGAAGGTTGCAAACTAAAGAAGGAAACGTCAAAATTAAAATGACTTACAGCAGCCATGTTGGCCTTGAACTCCAAGGTATTGATCTCAGGAGTTTAATAAGGCTGGACCTTCTGAAGTATTTCAATGTAAACTATCATCAACATGAAACCAATAAGTGCCTAAAGTAATGTTTAACTATTAAGTATTTACCCTATAGAGTGGCTTGAAAGTTGTGAGGAACACATTGATGCAGATCATGAGCACCTTCCTGAAATGGAGGAGTATCTCCCAATAGAAAGCGCTATGGTTCAGCCCAGTATATAAGAAGCCATATCTGGCCATGTTCTCGTCATCACTCAGATGCTCTTTCTTCCTATACAACGCGAAAAGTGCCAGAACTGGCAGACCCAATATCCAAATGAGTATAATGGGCACACCGAATCTATTCGAGTAGTAGCTATGATCTCCAGTCCAGCACTGCAGACTCATATCAACTGCGAGATACGTGTCACCATCGCCAAAGACCTCTATGCAGTTGTATATCGCAAAGGTAATGGTTGTCACGGTGGGCAGGGTCATGAAGATCAGGATTATCACTGATGTAACAAACTTGGTGAATGCGCCTTTATTGGTCGGACGCTGGCTCCAGAGGTACCAGAAAATACAGACAACTGCTATACAAAGGGCTGGGAATACACAGGCCATTATCATCTTCACATAGATGGGCTCTGTATTAATATTGTTATCTCTGATAAAGCAATCCACAGAGAACAGTATCTGCGAGCTTTGAGCTATAATCGAGATGTACTGAAGGAATAGCTTCATGTTATCGCTCCAGCTGAGGTCATAACTAGATGCAAGTGTCAAGATCTGGAAATAATTGGTGAGTATCCTCATGTAAACTGTGGATAATTGCTGTTCTCCTTTTGAGTTAGCCTTAATGTTGACATAAATAAGGGCCACGAAATAAGCTACCACTACTATAATCACACCTGAGAGACGCAGAGAATTAGTCGAGTAGTCCAAGCACTCTACGCAGTCATTATTAGAATCCCTGGAAAACCAGAGCCCGCTCTCAGTCTTTATGCAGCTATGGCACAAGTTGCCTCCATATCCAGCAGCGCATTGAGATTTAACACCGCCCTAGCATGCATCTCTGTTGTAGCACTCAAAGAGCATAATAGATGTTTCATTTTGCCTCCAGTACCCCTGGTCCAGTATGATGTTGAATCCATCCTGACATACTGCGAATTCGGGGCACTCGCTGCACTACTGCTGATTCTCGGACAAAGTAAAGAACCCGTCACTGCAGGTGATGCACTTGTAATCGGTTGTCTGGTATTCGCCACGTTCACAGAGGCGGAGGCGGCCCTTTATGTAGATATCCGGTAGCTTCCCGTCAAGGAGTGGATAGGCCTTGGCTATCTTGTCTTTACTAATGCTGTCAGTTGTGATCTTCAATAAGATGTCTGTCCCAGGAGGTCCCACTACGATCACATCATCAAAGGTGAACTTTCCCTTATTGGCCTTGACTGACTTGGATTTCATAACTGTGACATTTGATGAAGTTGTGCTCATAATGGCAATGGATGAGTTGTCAGTACTCATGTTTCTATTCTTCTCATCAAGTAACTCAAGACTAATATTCTAGGTGAGAAGAGATCCACTGACCAACGGCGTTTCCATCGAGAACACAACAGCATTTGACGACAGTCCAAGTGCTGCAATTTCAGTTGCATTAAGCATCTTAAGCACTCTACGTCTTGAACCTTCCAAAATACGCATCTGCACTGCATAGCTTGCTATATCTTGCCCATATGTTGCATTGTTAGCAGAGAAAGTATTATTCAAGGTGACATCTGGCGGGAAGTACGTATACTTAATTGCACCCCCATCAATATGCGCTGTATTGTTCGTAAAGATGCTGTTCTTTACTGTGTACTTGCACGGCAAGGTGCTTGACTCTTGGCAGTCTAAGTATACGGCACCTGCATCCCCCATGAGGGCAGAGTTGTCCTTAAATATGCAGCCATCAATACTAACATTGGTGTTCACACTCAGCAACACACCCGCACTCTCATTTGCTATATTGGCTGTGAAGTTTGAGTTGTTGAGGATCAGATCATGGGTTTAACTGGCAGTTGGATCATTCTCTATGTAGATCACAGGTGATGAATAGTTGGTGAAAATTCCAATAACTTCTGAGTTAGATAGGGTCAAATCTGCTGCGGAGACATCAAAGACAACTGAGTTCACCATAAAGGAGTCAACTTCAGCAAGCCAAGTCATCTTACCCTTTGCTATTGATGCCCTATCGAAGGTATAGGTACCTCCTTCAAGGGAGAACAAAGTTTTGTCAAATTCTTTGAACTGCACACGGGATGCCGAGAAGGTTGTCTCTTACAAGTTGAATATGGGCGAGACCTTTTGAGACTTAATCTTCATGAAGTTGGCATCAGCCATAGCCACAGTAGAGGTATCGATTGCAACCAGTGGCTGACTATCATCATCATTTGTCAATTGACTCACTGTTGACTGACCATCCAGATATAGATTAGAGCCTGACACATAAAGGAAAAGGCCCTGAATGGTATCAAAGGTGCAGTTGAAGGCCCTTAGATAAGATTTGTTAACGATTGTAATCTTATAGAAGGCAGTTGAAGTAGCAGTAGTGGTTGTATAATTGATGTTATGCATAGTGACAGCTCTCATCTCTATGACAGAGGAAACCGCTTGGAAAACTTTACCAGTTGCAACAAGGTCTTTAAACGTAGTGTTCTGGATACCAACTGTTGACTCGGTTGAAGCACTGAGGAATATGTCGTTTTGGGTAATAACCGTATTGCTAATGTTAACCTTGGCCTTAATTGCATAGACTGCAGAGTCGGCTTTCTCATTTATAGTCCTCTGAATCTTATCAGCTATCAGACCCAGCTTAGAGAAGTACTCATCCTTCATGTGCTTATAAGCCGTAGTTATATTCAAAAACTGATCTTTTGCAATTAGTGCATTTATCTAGTCATTCTATGTGATATTAATCGCATCAAGCAGACTCTCGAACTGAGTGTTAATTAGGAACAAAAAGCATGTATTCAGTGCAGAATTCTTGTAAACCCTTGTACCCTTATTGATTTTGATTTATCCATCATTATTTACATAAGCAACGCCACCGCTTACTGCAAAGTTCTCAGTCACAGTACAATTAGCAACTTCCACTTGGGAGGAATATTGTACATAAAATACACCACCTTGATAGGCATAATTCCTCACGAAGCTGCACTCGCTGAAAAAAGCATAAACACCCTGATAATCTGCAAAGACCACAGAGCCCCTCCCCACACTGTAATTCTCCGTGAAGTTGGAAGTGGCCGCCCACATCTTTGAATTGGTTGTTAATTATATGAGGGCATCTGCACGGGCGTAGTTTTGGGTGAAAGTTGTATTGGTGAGGTAGAAGTTGAGGGGGTTCGTAGAATCGGATGAAGCCGGTTCCAAGAGGGCAAACTAGCCTGAGTTGTTCAGATGGAGCGAATCTGCTATCGTTAACTCTTTGCAGTTCATCTTGAGCTGATAGATCGTGCCAAGTTCCAAAACGTTGTTGATAATGTGGACGGCACTTAGGCGAACAATGAAGTTCATGTAGTTGATCTCTCCAAACTCAATCAGCGAATCCTTGCTACTCAGATAGTTATCTTGCACAGTACAGTTCTTTAAAGTGAACAAATAGCTGTCACTTGAGGTAGCCGATGATGAAACTTGGCTCACCGATATAAATGAGGCTTTACTGTTAGTGAAAGTGATGTTACTTGCCTCATACATGGACACAGTTGGAGTCAGGGTGAGAGTAGGCATTGAAATGGCAAAGCGAGACTTATCACTAACCTTAGAAAACTGGTCAAACTTCAGGTTTGCAATCGTTGCCTTGACGATTTGGTTGAAGACAAAGAAGTCTTGGTTTTAGAGACTGTTTATAGTGTAAGCCGCATCGCTGAAGATCAAGATCTTAGCTTGTTCAATTTCTATAGCCTTGCCATACTTGAAATTACTCTTATTCACTTAGAATCTTTTGATTGAGCAAAGATTACTGGCTGTCGAGACTCTGAGAATGGCTGAAGTCTCAGTGATAGCACCTGTATTATTGTTTCCTATCACAGTAAAGTCTTCAATGAGCACGTTCATGGCAGCACCAATTGTATAAAGATCATCAAGAACGTTATTGATAAGAGTCTCATTCTTGATAGTGATATTGCTTGGTTCAGAGAAGAAGTAGAAAACCTTCTTATCCTTAAGCACTGTCACATTCTTATAGTAATTATTCCCCACTGTAACCTTCCCTTGGTTTTGTATCTGCATGGATATCAGTTGCGTGTTGATGCTTGAATTCTCGTAGACGTTACCCTGCATGCTGAAGACCTTAGTGCCGTTGAAGTCACTCATGTAGTTGATCAGGAACATGAGGGATGAACCATCTAGATTTATGAACCGATTACCGTCAATGAAGATATTCTGCGTGCGGAAATCAGGGTCACACATGGTCTAAGGATGCACATCAACAAATGGACGCGTCTCCATATCCAAGTAAGTGCATCCATCGAAAGTATTGTTCCTTATAATGAAGTCATCAAACGATGAAAAGAAGAAGAAGTTATAAAGAGCCTACTGATGCTGCCCGGTAAAGAGCGAATTCTCTATTATCAAGTACCCGCCTACAGTGGTTGCATTATTGGCGTAGCAGTCCCATCTGAAATCGTTCCACACCCCGTACTGGTAATTGGTCAGGTTGAAATGTGCGTTCTTTATCTTCACAGAGATGGGAAAGTATGCTTCATAGAGTGAGCCATCTAGGTCTAGGTACGTATCCTCTAGGATCACCGTTTGATTGGGTGCGTCGAATGAAAAGATGAGGGGGCTCGACCATGCATCTCCGAACATAATCGACTGGAAATCCAATCCTTTAATATGCACACTACTCCTGAACACGTTGAACTTCAAGAAGAACTTAGTGCTCTCGCTCACGTCCATGTCTCCCCTGCTTACACGCGTGGTGAAATCGTAGTAGCTCTCGGCGAGCGAGAAGAGAGTGGAGTCCGGCCACAGGTAGTCGTGGCCCGTTATGTAGACGTAAGGCTAGGGGAGGTTGGCGGGGCCGTAGGTGAAGAGGTTGTACATCTTCACGTTTAGGACGATGATAGGCATTATTCCATAGTAGTGCTTGAAACTGGTGCCCCTCATATGATACACCGTAAACATGGTGTCCCTCTCATACATGAAGTTAAACACCTCCTTGGCGGGGGAGTCCATGTTCTTAAACGGGTACTCCGCCGTGCCCAGCTCGATGTGCGAAGTGGAATTGGGGTTCACGAAGTACTCGTAGCTGAATGCCGTGTTGTTACTGAAGGGGCGGCAGTAGCGGATGGTTTTGCCCTTGTTGTTATAGGTATTAGTTGTGACAATAGCTTTAGATGAAGCCGGGCATGTAGCCACACAACTATATGTCTTGATATCCAAGTAATACCCCGTCTCGCACATCCCGCATTTCTCTACCCCACCTATTTTGTCACATAATGCGCAGTTAGCCATTGTGCACGTACCACACTATGTATTACTCTGTAAGTACCCTGAGTTACATGGAAATGCGCATATACTCCCACTTTATAGTGTTTGCAGTGCATTCGTGCACTTAGCATACGTAATGCATTGGTACTCATTCTTGCACGTTTGGCACTTTTCTAAGCATTTCTTGCACTGCTTCACCTTGTCCTTCTCAAAGTAGTACTGCTGGGGGGGGCACACACACAAGCCCGTCACAGAGTTGACGGTCATATCGCCTATCGCGCAAGTAAGACACTGGGTGTCAGAGGCGCAGGTGGCACAGCCCGAGGGGCAAGGGGTGCAGGCCATCAGGATCGGGTCATAGTAGGTGGCTGAGGCAGTGCAGGTCGGCTTGAGGGAGTCTGCGAGGCAGAAGGAGTTCGCGAGGGTCAGGGAGGCGGGCGAGAGGTCAGTGAAGGAGAGCAGGTTGTAGCCGGTGTAGAGGTTGTTAGAGAATGTGCAGTACTCAATAGTGATTGGGTATTTGGTACTATCACTTGTGCTCGCCAAAGT
The DNA here is from genome assembly GCA_006369765.1 of Halteria grandinella. Taxonomy (NCBI): domain Eukaryota; phylum Ciliophora; class Spirotrichea; order Sporadotrichida; family Halteriidae; genus Halteria; species Halteria grandinella. Next base: position 8,665 of record RRYP01000046.1, read on the forward strand.
AAGAGTTTTCACACTCAGCATAGCCACAGTACTTGTCTTAAGTGTAGGTTTGGATATGGTAAAAGCACTCACCCCCGAAGCCAATTGAATATTAGTTAGTGAAACCGCATATCTGGTGGTGTTTGCGAGATTGTTTAGGATCCCGTTGAACATAGGCGAGGTCAGGATGAAAGTGGTGGGCTTCTTGGAGACTATAAGGTCTGAGGACTGGAGTTTGACGGTTTGGAAGGTTGAGGCTTTCACATTAGTGGTGACAACAGTGTCCAATAGAAGCGCCGGTGAGACATAGAGAGTACATGATGTAATGGTCAGTGAGTCAAATGTCACACTGCGGACGCTCGCAAAGCTCAAGAGTCCACTCTTTGTGGTGTCAAATGCAGAAGGTGTAACAGAACCATCAACAGAGTCAAGTATGAGAGTGCCAGTTTGAGTGAAGCTATCCGCGGTATCGAGTCTCATGAAATCAGTCATGGTACCCTGATGGACATTCACATTTGAAACAGAGACTGTAGAGGCTGTGTTTAGTAGCAAGAGCATGAAGGGTATACCGTCAAGTGTAGCTTGATTTACATTAACATTCGAGATGGAGACTGTTTAGGCCATGGTACTGAGTCTTTTCAGATTGATTTAGAGCCAATATGATTGGGGAAGGGTTACCCCTGTGAAATTCGAATTCGTAAGGCTGAAGGCAAGCTGAGCATTTTGAGTTGAAGCTGCATAGGCGTCCAATTTCAAGTTGAAGTTAGCATTTGAAGAGGTTTGGGTGATAGAGTCGAAAGAGATGGCCTGCTTTTTGAGTGGATCACCAAATGAGCAGAGATGGTCTTCGAACAGTGACATGTGCTTCATACCCATGTTCTTGAGTTAGATATTTGTCAGCTTGATGTCATACAGAGACTTAACCGCTAATAGATACTTGGATGAGGCAGTTGCAGGCTTAGCACCAGTAGTTGAATCCATAAAGACTGAGTTCTTAATCTCAATATCTCCCTGGGTGAGTGGATCCCCACTTACACAACCATAGAAGCCCCCGGATGAATAGTCAAGGCTGATCAGTGAGGTAGTGCTTCCCGTTATGAAGGTGCAGCCATCAAAGATGATCTTCACTGGGTACTTGCTTTAGAGGAACATTCCCCTCACGTCCACATAGCAATTGGTGAAGGTCAAGGTCATACCTGAAACGAATGCAGAGACCTTGATCATATAATCAGCGTCGAAAGTACCGTCTGTCTTTAAGAAGTAGATATTGGAGTAAGTTTAACTTTCTGTGACTATGATCTAAGAATTCATTTGAGTTAGCCCATCTTGAAGAAGTCTCTCATGCTTGACGAACTTGGATGCCGTTCCGCTGGTGAATTTAAGTTTCTACTTTTTCATAGAAGGCTCATGCACTGTGGTAGCGTTCTAAATTTCATGGATCGTATTGCAAGATCCTGTGGAAACATCGAAATACGTCTGTTCAGGGCAAGAACATGTCCCAGTGATCGTATCGAAAGACATATTGACCTGGTCTTTACAGACTGTGCATCTACTTTGTGAAGTGCAGTCACCACATGAAGGTTCGCATGCTATATATTAATCATGAAATTGGTGACACTTACCTGTGCAGGATTTGATGGTGTCATCAAAATACTATCCCTATTGACAGGATTAATCCCCATTTGCTTGGACTGTTAGACACATGATGATACCCATTAATAATAGGGTATTTTGTGCTTTGTGATATAGCCTTTACAAATGAATCAGCATAATGAAGAATACTTTTGCTTTGTTTTTCTATGGCCTGGCTGTTTGCTCGAACAACCAGTTGATAATTAGATTATCATTTATCCTTTTATTATAATATCCTTCATAATCTCTAGGCATTGGGGTTTTGGGGTTTTGGGG
>RRYP01000047.1:0-10539 GCA_006369765.1 Halteria grandinella
CCCCAAAACCCCAAAACCCCTTGGAATGTGAAGACTTGGATTTATGAAAGATTAAAATAAATAAGAAATGGATGAAGACAGCATAAGCGATTTGGAGATGGATACACCTCCAAAGCTAACGTTTGAAGAAGTTAAGACTATCATATTCAGAGAGCCAGGCGTCATAAAGGAGAAGACTGACATATTAAAGGCCATGTATTACTACTGCAAGGATCGTAAGTAAAGCATCCATGTTTCTATTGAATTAAATATGAAGCCTTACCTAACCGTTTGTTAGATAAAAAGCACGCTCGCATCATTAAGTTCCTCTTCTGGCCCATGATCATCTCCTTTGTGCAAGAAAAGGGTAACAATAAGATTTCGCTGTTTGGTTTGCGCTTGCTAAATTCTCTAATCTCTAATGAGGCAACGCATGAGTAGATACTGTCAATGGGACAGACTTCGCTTCTTGATGAGGACCATCCTATTTTCTAGCAAACACTTAAAGATGCTAACATAATTGCAAATGATGAGGCATTGATAAGTAGGGCTGGCAGTTATGCTGGGGGTCCAAGTCCGAGGGGAGGAGAGATCAAAGAGCCTGTCAATATCGATAGAGATACTTATATTGAGAAGCAGAGAGAAAGTATCAAAGCAGCCCAAAACCTCATTAAAATCATCGTTAAGAAGATCATCATGACTGATTCCTCACTTATCATGAACGAAGCAACCAAAGCTCTGAAAATGTTCTCCAAACGTGAAGATGTAATCCACATGCTCTGGAAAGATGGCCTCCTCTTAGACATCCTTGATAGAAAGTTCATATCGGAAGCTGACCCCCAGAGCTAGGAGAATTTCCTAGAAACACTGGCATAAGTGTGCAAGAATAAGCCATATAGGTAAGAACTAGTGCAAAGGGATGATTTAATTGAGATCCTCGTTACATAAATAAAATCGATGTCACCGAGAGTCACCCTATAGGCATTGAAAATTTTAAGGCTATTAAGCAAGGATTTTCAAAATTTGGAGAGGTTACAGGATGGGAGTAGGTTGAGACTCTCTAACTAACTCATATATGCATTCAACTGGATGTTCCATCGGCACCAAGAGGAGACATCAAAGAATGTCGTCTAGCATCCCCCTGTTGCCATTGAGTCCAGCAATAGTGGTGAGAGTTATGATGGCCAAGATGGTGTATCTGAGATGAACCTTATCTTCAGAGAGATCTCAAAGACCTTCCATTACATCTTACTCCATTACGACCTCCTTTAGAAGCTCATGCACTAAAAAGAAGGAGAAGTCAATACTTCTGTGACCTCGCCTACTATCCGTTTCGAAGGGATCAACAATTCAAGAACAATGGGTGCTAGCAATTCCTTTGTGGGCACTTCTCTGTTGCAACCCCAGAGAGACCTCACAACAGAAAACAATCTCATCATCACATTGGTGAACCTAGGAAGAGCTACAACTGATTACAAGACTATGCTCAACTCTGCTACTTCCCTCGCCCATATGACTGAGGTGCTCCACTGTAACGAGACTGTGGCAAGTGAGCAAGCCATTGAATTTATGATGCTAATGCTTAAAGATACCAAGAGTGTTAAGAGCCATAGACAGGGATGCCGCTACTTTGCGAATCTTAGCTACTACAAGGACTATATTGATACTTTAATCAGACATAAAATTACTGCATACATGTTGGCGGCGATTGAGAGTGATAGTCAATCTAATGATGAGGATACCATCAAGTACTCAGTGATTGCACTCGCTAATCTCAGTTCGCACCCTGACTTTATGAATGATACCTCAAAAGCATCAAAAAGCGAAGTCTCACAGTTGTCTAAAATTGATAGGGGCAAGATAAAGCCCCTGATACACCTGCTGGACTCAGCTAAAGAAGGAAATATTAATATAATCCAATCGGCTTGCATCACTCTCTGCAACATGGCTGCAAGACATGGCCTTCATCAACACTTTGTTGAAGAACCAGAAGTTTCAACCCTAAAACATTGCTTCACTTAGTGTATAAAGTAGAAGGGGAAGCCTGGTATTACTAACTTATTGCGATTTCTTATCAAGCTACTTTGCAATCTGACTAAAAATACAATCATTGCGCCGTTCTTGAGCAAGAAGGGATTTCTTGAGATATTGATTGACATGCTCAATTAGCCAATTGAGAGAGAAATCTTTGGAAACATAGCAACCGCCATCTCCTACATGACAGCCCTCCCTGAGTGTAGAGAGTTAGTCATCAAAGCGGCAGTGATTCCTCGCATTATGGGCCCACTTAACCAACTGCAAGAAGTGGACCAAAAGCTCATGATGATTGCAATCACCACGATGATTGGCAATGGAAAGGAGCTTTAGAAAGAGTTCATGGTCAATAAGGGGCTGGATTCTCTTCTCCATTTGATAAGGAAGAGGGACCTCATGTTCAGGCAGCTGGCATGCAGGTGCTTGGCTTTGCTATCTGAGAATGAAGAGTTCCTAGAGGAGATTATAACTTATGACTGCTTGACTCTAATTATAATACAGAGCATCAAGGGTGATAAGGAGTTAGTAGACTTGGATACGATTAAGGAGATGCTCAAGCTGTTTATTAACTTAGTTATGTGGAAGAAGTTGTGCGGGAGGAGCGAGCTTATTTAAATCTGTTGCTACTTGTGTGACATCGCTCTCATGGTTGATAATGAAGACATCAACATGATGGCTGTTCTTTGTCTTTCTCAGCTTTCAGAAAATGAAGAAAGCCATATTTGCATTTTCTAAACAGTAAACCCCTCTTTACTTAATAAAGGAGACGAAACACCGGCCCGAAGGAGAAAAAGTGCCATTAGGCAGAATGAGTAGCAAAGCATATTTTCACGAATGAACTTTCTCATTGAAAACTATAAGCCAATCGATCACAAGGGTCATCTCGATGCTCAATCTTATTTAAAAAGCCTTCTTCCCACTTTTGGTCCTCTCGCGCTCTCTGAGTCTAACAAATCAGAGTTGATGATGAACCTAATTTGCCTAACTTATGTTAACTTGTCAAGGAATCCTAAAAATGCTGTAGGATTACTAGATTTAGGTCTTTTTAAAAAGCTTAAGATTCTTGTAGACAAGTATTTAATCCACGAATAGATGATTAAGGAGACAGCAGAAGGAGCAAGCTCAAGTCTCCTTACCTAATCAAGAAATGCTATCTCAAACGACCTTGCTTTAGAAACCAGCATCATCTGCTATGTAAACTCAATCTTCAACCGTCTCTTGAATAACCCTGATTAAGATGTTAAGTCTGTAGCGAAAGAGCTCTGCCTCATTGAAGAAGGCTATTTGGTCTTCTTAAATATCTTGCAAAGGCCCTCAAATTATCAACATCTATTTCTTGAAACCCTTGAAGGTTTAAAATTCCTTCTAACTGACACAAGATTTCTCGGTCACTTCAAGACTCTACCTAAGTATATTGAATTCTCCAAAAATCATGAAGATGAGCTAAATGTAAGCTATATGCAAATACTAGCACTCATTAGCTTTAACCCAGAAAACCATGAAGCAATGGAAGAGGCCTCAATTATCAGCAAACTGTTAAGGTCTGGCCTATTTAAGATAGTATTAAAAACACTTAAAAGTGAGTTGATTCATCAAAATCTAGTTAAATAAAAAAAAGAATAGAAGAAGCAAGAAATTTAGTGGCTTAAAGTGTGGCATCCAGACAGGAAATACTTTGAGTACATAAGGTATAAAAACTTTATGGCTATGACTGAGGAAGAGAAGGTGCAATCTGAGCAAATGATTAATTAAGACGAAGATTATGATATGGAGTTTGTGTCTGAGACCAAGAAGGTCGAGCATAAGAGACAGTTAAAGAGCCTAATTAATTCCTAGCACAAAGCAAAAATTCTTGGCCCAAAGCCCTTTAGAAACCCTGCAACCAATACTAGATAATACGAGCGCAATTATGATCTCACACTAGCGATATTGACTTTTCTGGCAAACCTGAGCGTTGAAGGATACTTTATGAAAGAAATACTGGGCATGGGTAAAGGCGAAATGATGAAGCTTGCAACAATGAAAGTTAGTGGATCAAACCTCGATGATGTTGACTTCTGGGAGAAGCAAGAACGCTTGGAGGAGTAGAGAGCCTGGATATAGCTAGGAGATAAAATAAAAAGTGCGGGCATGCATAGAGTCACCAAAATATTGAACTTAATGTCTTGCAAAAACCCAAGTATTGTAGAGTAAATTGCAAGCATGCTAGCAAACATGTCAAGCAGCGGAGATAAAGCATTTAAGCATGATTACATCAGTGACTTGTGCATGAAGACAATGCTTAAGATAATCAACAATCCACTTCACTTTAAGGACGATTCAACCTTGCTTTCAGTTTTAATTACGATCTTAAACTTTAGCTCAAGCCAGAGCGTATACATTATTAAAGGTATGCAAAGCATGGGTTTCATGAGGCTTCTTGAGAATATTATCCAAACTCAACACATTGCTCTCTCAGTAAAATCTGTTGCCCTCCTTACTATCTCCAATATGTTTTCAAATAATGGAACAACTGATGGAGATGATGAGTTGGAAGAGTCAAAATATGACATTTTGGGAAGTCAAATTAGCGAGAGAGATGATGAAGAAAGCCATTCATTTGATGACAGTGATGAGTTGGTCTAAAAAAAGAAAATGCAAGTTAAATCCCCATCAAGGAGCACAAAGAGGAGATCATCATTATATATGGGTGAAAGCCTGCCTTCGATCTCTCAGGCTACAAGAGATTATGGGATTGAACTTCTGAAAAATTGGTAGCTTCTGGAAAAAACATGCGGTGAACCTCAGGAAGTGATAAGACATGGCATATATTCTAGCGTCATAATGTTTTACAACTTGGTCTATGCTAAGCATTACAGCAAGACTCATAGGCATTTGAAGTACAATACAACTGATGCAATTGATCTTCAAGCGATCCGATCCTATGTTGATTTAATGACGGTCTAAGTTGTTCCTTACTTTGGCGATGATACATTAATAAGCAGAGTGGTGCTAGATTTCATTGCCCTTTTAACTTAGGACTCTGACACTACAAAGATTGTCCTTAAGAATGAGACCTTAATCGACTATTGCTTTCAAAAGTTGATGAACCCGTTAGTCCTCTACACGAAGTACCAAAACCCTTATAGTCCGAGAGGAGGATTCTTTAGCTAGTCCAAGCAGTTAGATCAATTGTTTCTAATACCTGAACCAAGACTTATTAAACTTAGCTCACATGCATTAGGCTGCCTTGCCTCTCGAATAGATGAGAACACCTGCGACCCTTTCAGGTAAAAGTTAAAAGAGATGACAAACCTTGATAACGTTCTCTCTGGTATTAAAGATTTATCTCAATAGGAAGACTTGGATGATCAAGAGACAAGGCTAAATGACATCCTTCACCCCTTCTTATCATTTATAGAAACTATCACAGCCTTTGAGTTGACCAAGGATTATATTGACTGCAATCGTATTTATGACTCTGTGATCTTACTCTTTAATGATAAGATTAACCTCTCAAACAGGTCCTCATTGATAAACATTGTTTTCAATCTCTACTTCAAGATCACTGACTACCGATAGATAACTAAAGAGTTCATCAAGCAGCTGTATCGCACTTATCAAGACTACAGATAGTCAGAGGACAATATTGATTCCATCTTCGACGATGATCAAAAGGATAAAATTCAGGCAAAAATAATTGCACTTGCAGTGAGTGCAAGTGCAAGAAAGGAAAACCACAAGGCTTTAATTTAGACTGGTTTCTACACACAATTTAAAATTAACATCAACACAGGTCATGAGAAAATAGTTGATGCTAATCATGACAACGAGATCTATGGCTTGCTCAATATCGCACTGAACCACAAATACCTTCATAAAATGTGGATGGATCTCAAGAAGATCTATAAGGCTGTCTTCAAGAATAAGGATATCATCGACTTTAAAACAAAGGTAGACTTGTTAGTATCTTGCTCTAAATACTTGGGGAATCTTTTGAGAAAACTTAATAAGCAAGGTTAAGCCGATAAAAATAGAAATGCAGTACTGAGCCAAGCATCTGAGAGTGAAAGCATCAATGGAGATGATAGTGAAGAGGAGTCAAATCTCCCTGCAAAAATAGCAAATAACCATAACTTATAGACACTCATCACCATGCCAACTGTGAAAGTAGACAATCGACAACTTGAGTAGAGCATGAAGGCATTTAGCTACTGCCTAGCAAAAATGATCAAACTGATTGATTTAAATGGAGAAGCATAGGTTGTGAACTATGAGAACCTCAAATACCTATTGCTTGCTATAAATGAGGCAACTATGGAGGTGAAGTCTGTAAGTCTCATTTCATTCACTCAATTTGTAATAGTATCTCCAAATTCTGATGAGGATGAAGTAATGCATAAAACTTATTCAAAATGTGCTTGAATCAGAACATTACGAATTCGAAGAAGGGCCAGTTAAATTGGAAGCATAATCTCTCAAAGTAAAAGAAAACGATATTAAGAATCACAACCTCAAAGTTCTGGCTTGTGAGATCATATTCAACATGAGGGAAGAGCCTTAATTCTTTTACTAAGAGAACATCTAAGTAACTTCTCTTTTTACTAATTATTTAGGCATGCATCAAGCTCATTATTCATTTTTCTATCGAAAACATTCACGCACAGCATTAATCTCACAGATTATTCTTGGTTTCGAGCACCCTGAAGCTGATATCATATATGGTTAAAGAACTGTAGAATGATTAGAGAGTCGGAGAGAAAATATTATAAACAGGTGCATTTGATATAGTACGGCTAGCCATATGCATTCTTGACGAGGAATAGCAAGAAGCCAGCATTAACATTGATGGAATGATATGTTTGGCAAACTTGATGAACATAAGGGATATTGCACTAAATCCGAAAGTCATTTAGGACAACAATGAATCCCTATTTGGAGCTATGATAGCACTTTACTTATCCTTCACTCAAGAAGTAGAGCTTGATGAGTGCATGATTTCTTATATCTACGCCTGTTCCCAACACCCAACCTAGTATAGCTAGCAAATGAAAGAATGCGTTCCCATGGTCCTATATCTACTTGAGAGACAAGTTTTCTCAGATGCTCAAGATGACGAGCCGCATCATGTTTGCGAAAACTGCCGCAAGCGTGCCTTCAGTATTTTGCACACCATCAGTGAATGTGATATCAACGTCTGCAAATAGATCGACCTGACATCCTACATCGAAATATTCCATAGAACCCTTACCAACACTATTTCAAAGAAGTTTAGCGGTCAGCATATTCATGAGCTCGGACTTAAAATTTTAATAAACCTTCTTATTGCAAAGACAGAGCATTTTGATGACCAGCCCATGATGCATGAGCTCTTGGTTGCCCTGCAAAAGTAGTACCAATCTTTCAAGATGCTAGCCAAGCAGTACTGCCTCCGTTTCATATATCTCCTAGTAAAACAGTGGACGAATGAGCGCTTAGAAATGAACATAGAGTTCCTCACACCTATCTTTATCAGCTTTATCGTCAACTGTGATTCTATTGTTGACATGAGGATAGTGCATTATTTGCTTGACAGGATTTCAGATTCGAAAAAGATCATGGCTAGAATTGCGAATGACTATGCGCCACAGATTATGGGTGCTCTTAAATAATTCCTCAACAAGAATCTGCTGAAACGAAGTGAGGAGAGTTCAGTTGATGGTCTGATAAAGTTCCTCAAAAAACTTTCAAAGCACCACGCCAGCCATCAAGCCCTGATAGCGAACGACATTCACGACACAGTCTTCCGATTCATGACTCAACCCTTCTATATAGATATTGTATAGAACTTGAATAGAATGATAGAGTCTAATGAAAATGAGACTGAGATTGTGCGATCGCTACACAGTATGCATGGAGCTATTAAAATGGTATTGAATATGGTCAGTGGCGAAGAGATGGGGGAGTATGGGGATACCGAATTCGGAAAGAATCTGGAGAAGCAAGTGCTTGCAGTCATTTCGCCAGAGCTTGAGGATTTGTTTTTTGATGAGGACAACTTTGACATATCGTCTAATGAGACTTTCAATAACCACGTTGGAATTGAAACTATGGGTATTCTCATCCACTGCAGTTAACTATTCAACATTATCAACCACGACAAGTTGATGCTGTGGATCTTGAGCTTGACTAATCTTCTGAAGCAGACTATAAACGCTAGCCATGGTGCAGCAGAGGATGTTGAACGCAGCTCATCTATCAATTTGGCAGACCATCTCTCACATATTGAGCAGGAGAACTCAACGAGAGTAGACACTACCTCAATAAGATTTGTTAATACCCAGGCTACTATCGTCCAATAAGTGCAGTTCATCAAGAAAGAGCTCTACTATCTGGATTTTCTCATCAACAAGAACCCCATACCACTTGAAAAGTAAGTATAAAAGAATTAATTTTTCCATAGTCTCGACTCTTTGGAGATCTTCAAATCCCTCATGGATGCAGTTAAAGATCTATTTGCTCCTGAGAATAAACTTCATCAGCTCCTGCCTCAGGTGCTGTGGATCAAGTTACTTAAGATCTTTGCCACACTTGACAATTTACACTTCTATCTTGATGAGACAATCCCCGTGGATCGCATTAACGAGACTTTTAGAGTGCTACTGTTTGCCTAATAAAAGAGCAAGGAACCACTGGGTACATACTACTTTGTGAGGATCTTTTTGGAGTTAGTCAGATAAACAGATAACAATCTATTGTACATCTCGAGCGATAAGTATAAGGAGATACTGCATTTTTTCATGACCAACTTTAAGGACCATGCAATGAATAAAGACTAGGACCTTGTGATGGAAATTCTTCTAGTGTAAATTGAATTCTTTGGGTTCATTTCTACATTTTCATTCAGCCATAATGACCTTGCTGAGCATAACATTGTGAAATTATTGGTCACATGCTTGCAACATCATGAAAAGCCCTCTATTATAATGGCGATTTCAAGGGCACTACATTAATGCGCTTAGTTTCCAGTATTTAGCAACCAAATGATTTGTATGGAGTCAATAACAACTTTGCTAAATGCAATTCTCTTGAATGACTCCATGATTCATCCAGACACTCTAAAGTACCTCAAGGAATGCTTAATGAGAGTGATAAACAACTCAGAGATCTAGGCCCAATACCAAATGGTCTTGAAGGGTCTTGAAATATCTGATTAGTTGCTTAAGAAGAGTTAAATGACTCTTAATCAGATGACCAATTACGAAGGCCATGATGTTACAACTTCTCTTGTTGATGGTAATCCAACTCAGTTTGACAACCGCGTGCATTTCTTGCACATACATATCCACACTCTGCTTTTCCTGAATCCGCTAAATCTCAGCAATCCAGATACCTTGAAACTTATCAAGGCGCTCATATAGCACCCTAATTCCTTAGAGTTCAATAAACTTGGCCTTAGTGCGGTGCATTCTATTGCATAAGGAATGATTGAGGATGACAAGATGCACGACCACATCTACTTCTTTATTAACAACTAGGAACTGCTCAAGACGATATTCACTAAATTCGTGAACCTCCCTAACGAGCTATTCAAATTATTGCATGTAAAAAAGTTGCGGATACTCACGATTGATACTGCAACTTCAATCATGGAAGTAGCTGAAAAACTTTCTAAGACTCATCACCCATCTTTCAGAGAAATACCTACACTGCAAAAGTTAATTTATATCGATCACGGGCTTCTCGATATAATAATTTAAATTTGTCTGGGAGAGTCAACAAAAACAATCGCTCCTGAGGACTTACGCCTGATGAGCAGGGCTCTGACCTACATCCCTTTCACAATCCTTGAGTAAGTAAACCCAATGATGATGAACAAGCAAATAAGGCGCGTCACAGAGAGTCACACATTCACAATAGAAAACTTTTTTAAAAGCATTCAGACCATAGTGAACTACTTTGGGGCAACTCAGAGCGAGGAAGACGAAGAGACGCAGTATTTTGCTCTGCAAACATTGCTCACGTTTGTTTAGAAGGTAAGCAATTTGATTCAGGACAACCACAGGCTGAGTGAGAGCACCAGTGGGGGTGCTGGGTCTGCAACATACGAAGGGAGTACTCTTACCATAATGCACACATTGAAAAACAAGAAAACTGAGGATCCCAGCTTGTTGAGAATCCCAACCAAGGAGCCTTCAAGCATGAACCTAGGTGAGCTTATTCCCATGACCCCAAACAATTAAGGGGCAGTAAAGCTGGCCCAGATCACTCCGATCTGTCTGAGCAATTGCCTCGTTAAATCTCAGCTTCTGGAAGTGATCTTGACACTTCCTTTGAAAACTCCAAATCACGAAATTGTGCGTGTTTGTGTTTAGGTACTGTCTCAAATTATGAATTATCATGCGAAAGTGCTGGCATGATATCATTTTTGGCGGTAAAGGCTTCGGCTTGAGTGAATATTTGAATTTTGAGTTAGCATACATGAAGCTTTTAAAATCAACTTACATTATTCATAAATTAGATTAATTCAAACTCTTCACGGGGTTTTGGGGTTTTGGGGTTTTGGGG
>RRYP01000048.1:0-10538 GCA_006369765.1 Halteria grandinella
CCCCAAAACCCCAAAACCCCAAAACCCCATCGCTCCAAGAATGATGTTAAATTAGAATTAATTTATTCAGTTAGTCTTGCTGTCCTCTTGATCAAACCTTTCATTTTAATCTTCTATTATATAACTTTTCATCGATGACGAATGCAAGTCGCTCTAGCCGAGATTTCTAAGTGTTTGCAAATGTATTTGTGACTTGTTGATGCTGCTCATTTAGCGACTGCGAGCCTTAAGGTCTCTTTGGAAATGACTTCTATCAAACTTGGGCATAACTTTGACTTCCAGTTCACCCGTCGCTACAAAGTGCTGAATTGATTAAGGTGCAGGCTCTGCTTTACTTTAACCATTATTCGATTTTAAAGGATAAAATTGTTTTTCCTCATGCCTGCGCTTCATGCCAAACTCTTCACTTAAGAGGCGATTGCTATTTGAGGTTTTCTTTGAGAAAAGACTTTTTCCTAGATGTGGAGACCGATCTCGACAGATTACTAACACTGACTCTTAGTCTTCAATGTCTTCCTTGGACATAATGCTATCATCTATTTAGGAAAAGTCTAACTGACGCACCAAGTCATTTCTACTTTTTTCACCAAGGCTTGAATTCCTGGAGACTAATTCACTTTCATTTTCTTATAAGGCCTCTATCTCCTTAAACCTAGAAGCATCAATGCTGATACCTTCTTCTTCTCTGATTATTTGGGATGCTACCCTTTATGAAATTGTTTTTACAGGCACCGCATTCATCCCGCTTTGTAGTAACTCTGATTTGGGCGCACTGTCTTCTTGAAACATGCTTTAATCATCTTATTTCCACTCAAATTTGCTAATATCATCATAAAAGTCCAATTGGCTGCTCTTCAAATTCTTTGGCTTGAATCCACGCTTTTTGCGAAGACTTTTCTTCTGAATATCATTGGGATTGGGAAGCCTTGACATTGAGCTTCCTAGGTCAGGGTGCTCTTCTCCCGTCCCCGTGGCGCCATAGAATGGGCCTTGCAATTCAAACATTTGCTCGAAGCCAGGTTGCAATTTAAGTTATTTTGAGTGGGGGTTGTCGACTAGCCTTTGCTGCATAGCGCTTAACTTGGAGGTAATGCTATCATTCATGTGGGAATGGGCTGAGGCATGAATATTGGAGTTCTTAATATTTTCACTAAAGTTAGCTGATACGACTACTTCGCTTTTGAAATAGTTTAGCCTTTTATTTTTCACTATTTCTTCAACTCGTTAGTAGGATTTCTCGTCCCCTTAAAATGCTCTATCTTTCTCGATTCGCCTTTTGAACTCATTTAGCACGAGCACTCTTTCTCTAAGTTCCTTATCTTCGTTTGGTATGAGGCCCTTTTAATACAGCTCCAGTTTATCATTGATGTCTATTACGTTAATATTTAGAGGGCTTACATTTAGAAATGTCCAATAATATGTTCACGAAAGGACTCATCTTGTGACGGTAATCATCAATCTCTTTCTCGAAGACGTAATTATCTTTCTTGAAGCAGAGGTATAAAGCCAGATATGCTCGTGGGAATCGCCTTCGGATAGTGGCTCTAAATTCAAGTAAGAAGGAATTCGTCCAATAGACAAAGAAGCAAATGTGTGCCATCACAATTAGAGAAAACATGAAGAGGATTTGTCCAGAGCTATCCCATTCTATAATATACTTTTCAGACACACATCAATTTTACCTTGAATATTTTCATTTGGAGACCCAATTGCTGTTTTCCAAGATATAAAGAACACTCCGAAATACACAGAGATAGATGATATTAGTAGAGAACTCAGCTCAAGCTTATTTAGATATGCCTTGCTATAGGGTTCAACATATTTCAGAAGGAGCAAACTGATTACAAGAAGAAGTATAGTCACTAATGCTTGTGTAATCTTTCCCCTCTGGATGAGGAACATCTGTATGAATATAAGTATCACCTTTCTATAGATGATGACCATCTCCCAGTATTGGGCAAATCCAGTTTTATATCCGTTGTAAAGGAAGCCATAGCGCTGCTTTACACTTTACTTGCTTAGCTTGAGTCTATTTTTGAAGAGAATTAGTATTCCTAAGAGAGGGATGCCTATACTATAGACCATGATACTTGGAACGGCAACCCAATAAGCAACAAGCTTATGCTATCCTTCATAACAAACAGTCTCTAAATCTTGTGAAAGTCGTGAAACCCCTTCAATCTCTTTGCAACTATGAAAGCATGATAAAATTAATTAACTTACTTGAAAATAGCAAACATCTCTTGGGTGACTGAGGGATGTATCAGAAATAGTATTACGATAATCGTCGACGTGATTTGACCCTTGTTTGGAGACTATTTATACTCCTGTAGTTCAAATATTTCTTCTTTGCTTATTTCGCCCTATGATAGTTTTGATGAACTTTACTTCTTAATTGAAGATGCACCTGATTTTGGACTCATAAACAGATCACTTTGCTCCTTTTTAAGTACGTCGCTCGAGTATTTTGGAATTATCACTAAGTCTGACTCTGCAAATTCTCTCATTTTACCAGAGAGATAATCTGAGGATTTCTTTGAAGGGAACAATTCGATTTAGGGAATTTCTTTGTCGATAGGAACTGAGGTAAACCTACTCTTGACTTTGAAAATAATGATCCAGACCATTGCAGACCCAATGATTATAAGAATCGGGAGAATGGCAAGAAATATTACTTTAACTTAGTACACCCTATAATGACTTGAGATTTCCTTGAATTCATCTGACTCCAGCAAGCAGTCTATCGATAGAAGCTGTGTGGACACATCTGAAGCAGGTTGAATTGACTTATAAAAGTTGGAAAGTTACTCGGGCCAATCGAAGTCAAAGGAGGCTGTTAGAGAAAGGATCTGCAAATGGTTGAGCAAGATCCTCAAAAAGACGGGGAGGAAGTTCTTCTCTTAGGATTCATTTTGAATGTTGGACCGTACAAGGATAGTGATAACGACAAGAAAGACTATGATGAAGACCGCAATAAGCAAGATGTTTTCAAGGTTATCTGGACACTTAGAGCATCTATTTGAATCGTAAGATTTAGAGTAGCCGTATTGGCAATTAGCACAGAGAATGCCTTAATATCCTTCTGCGCATTCAGTTTGTGTACTATTCTCAATTTATGATCGTCCTATACATGCTGGAGGGTATAGACATGCTAAGAATAGGTCTGTATGGTTTGAGCTTCTCCAATAGCCTGGGAGAGGATATAATTCCTTCCCTCCAATACACTCGGAGACCTAATCTTAGCATTCTTTGCACGAATAAGGCTCTGTTTGTGACTCTAGCGAATATTGGCCTGAGGGGCAGATTTGGCAGCGTCCATTTTGTAGCATTTGCTCACCCACAAGGCATTGACGGAGCTTAATGTCAATGCTTAATGAATTCTGGGCTTAATCCTGATAATTAATACTTTCATTCTTTGACTAGGCCATAACCGCCTTATTGTCAGGTAGATTTAGATCTATTCCATCAGTATAGAATATGAGCTCTATAAAATTTTTTAATAGAAAAATACTTACTTTGTGATGAATTAGGTTATGATATCAAGACAAGATCTTCTAACCAGAATATGCCTGACTTAGCTGTAAACTCTGTTGCTGACTCTAATACTGGAACATATTTTTCGTTGCCTGATGTATTAGTCCTTAAGCTTTTAAATTAATACGAACTCTTACTTTATGATTAGCTTGCTTTTGTTATCACTAGTTATAAATGTTCCATATTTATCAACTAAAGCGAAGAATAGTTCCACACTACCTCCACTCTGAACATTCTCGATGCTGGCGGATTTATTTGCGCTGATAAGCGACCGACGAGTGAGAGATTTCTAACCAATTTAGTCTTCTTCAATCTTAATCAGCTCACGCGCAACACTAGCAATATTGTCTCCATATGTTCCTGCCTGATTGGAATTGAAAGTAATGCTTGACATTAAGGGCTCGAAGTGTGTCCATTTAATGGCTCCTCCTTCATAGTCTGCTTTATTTTATGTAAATACTATTCCATTTAGATCCACCATACATAAGCCCCCTGAGCTACATGTGTAGAATATGGCCCCTCCTGACACTTTTGCAGTGTTCATTGTAAAGGTAGTATTAGAGACTTCAAGCTTATAATTATTCAATATCGAGAGAGCGCCTCCATTGGTCTCCGCATATGCACCATTAAAGTGGCAATCTTTTATTAGTCCTTCACTATTGAGAGAAAAATCAGTTTACTCTATTATCAAGGCACCACCACCGGCAGAGTAGGATCCATGCAATTACTCAAATTTTGTTGTTATTATTTGAAGCCTAACAATATCGATAAGATGAACACCTCCTGATTTTCCAAGAGCCTCGCTTTTTTAAATACTGAGGCTAAAGTCAGAATCGAAGAAGTCTACTTCATTGATACTATCTGCGAAAACAAAATTTGAAGAGACGCTAGCGAAAAAATGAGAATCCGATAACTTAAGCACTCCACCCAAAGAATTTGCTGTAAGTATAGAGTCACCAGACTTTGACGCTCTATTTTCTTTAAATTTCGATTTTTTGTTAATGATTAATTCGCTGAAAGAGTCAGCATAAATGGCTCCTCCTGAAAAAGTCGCGGAATTTGATAAGAATAAAGTTTCACTTATAGTTACGCTACCTTCCCCTTGTATATATATCGCACCCCCTTAAACTGCTACTCCATTAGTGAAGCTTGATTCACTCACAATTACATTGGATCGAGACAATACATTTAGAAAGCCACCATAGTTTCGCATTTATTATTTACTCGCGCTGTTTAAGAATACAGTTTTTAGGATTTGAACGTTCTCTGTCTTGAAGAGTTGGATATTTGGCGTGCCTGATGGTGAGGTGTTGTCTTGAAAGAGACACGACTCAAAAAGTATAAGAGCAGAGGTAGAGACTATTTCGATAGCTATTCCTAAGGGTGATATTATGCTTTTCATGCCATCATCTAAGCCTACTTTATTTTTGATGAAGTTATTGTTCCTAAATACTCCTGAGTCAAGGACTTGAAATACTTGTCCAATGGAGTTGCTTTAAATAACCTGATTAGATTCAAATTGATTGTCCTCAATTGTAAACTTAGACTCTCCCGAAATCTTGAAGACACCATTTTTCAATGCGAAGTTGTGAGCAAATTTTGAACCATTTATACGAATTTCTGATCTTTCACTTATATGAAACACTCCGCCATCTAAGGCAGCAATCCTCTCAAATGTTGAATAAGTGATTTGAAGTATTCCTGATACAAACATAAGTATCGCTCCTGCTCTCCCTGCGCTTAGATCCCTAAACTTACAGCTTTCTATGACCACCTAGCTGTTCTGCGAGATCTCAATAAATGCTGCCTTCTCAGCGTGGTGATAGTCAGATATGGTGCAATTAGTGAAGGAGATGGATTTGCTCCCCATTATCTTGAACATACTGGGCTCAACAAAATCAGACTGTTTCAACTATTCCAATGCATAGATGTCGAGTTTACGAGGGACTCCTTTGAAAGTGCAATTGGTGAAGGACAGTAAAGAAAATGACTGTCTGTCGATATACATGACTGTAGCATAAAGGCCAATCACATTTTTAAAATGCGAGGAGAACACTTTAATACTACTGACCTTGCCAAATAGCCTCATGATCCCATCTATCCACGTTATCATAGATTTGACTTACATTAACTTTAAGCCTTCGATATTTGGACGTTTTGTATCTCAATTGAGAGGCTTGTTTCAACTTAATTGACAACTTGTAAGAGAGTGCTGGCAGGAATTTTAGCTAAAGAAATGAGTTGAGAGTGATACACTTACTAGCATCCGATGAAGAGCTCTACGAATCCTCTAATGTGATGTTATCAAGCACCATGAGAGCATCAAGGCCTCTCCTACTATCTTTAACAACGTCAATCTCGAATATTGGGAGTGCACCTTTGTAGATCTCAATGTTAGAGAAGTACGAATCACTGATTACTGCAGAGGAGAGAATTATGATGTTCTATTAGATATCAGCATAGGCAAACATTCTGAGTTTGAAGATTGAAGCAGGGATAGCTAAGAGTATGTATGAATAATTTGACTCTTCCCACCTTTGCCATTCTGGGTCGTCAAACATACGCCAGTTTCCTATGTTATAAACTCTGAACCCGGATATTTGGAGATCCTTAGCTTGTAGGTCAAAATAGCCAGAGGAGTGTTCAAATTGAGAGTTGCTGAGAGTGAGGTCCTTGAGAATAACCTTATTTATAGAGCCAGTAAATGCACCTGAGTCTTGCACAGTGGATATAATTGATGGAATTTTAACGAGGTCCACATACTAATTGAGGGGCTTGTGGTAGATTCTGTCGAAATATATATTGCAAACGGTAATCACTGGGAAGAAGTTATTTGGGTTGTGAATATTAAAAACGATAGATGAAGCTCCATTTATCATGTTACCTTCGGTGACTGAAATCTTTTGTTAATATGGGCTCTCAAAATCCTAAGGGACATAGACATACTAAAAGTCGTTTGGGTGCCAAAAAGGAAACCTCTCCATGGTGAATGAGTTGATCATGCCAACAATGTTCTAAACTAAAGTCTGCCCCCTTTCATGACCTAAATTCACTCTTCCGAAGTGATAGTTCATATAAAGCAATACTCCTAGCTACTATGACCTTGAGAGTGCTTCATATTTATCCACAAGCCAAATATTAATAAAGGAATTAGAGGGGCCTAGCATGAATGAATACGTTTAGTGCGTAGCAATCAGAGAAGTTGACAGGTATTTCTTCATAAAGTCTAAATTGTTGAGGTCGAACATATAGATCCAAGAATACATGTTGATCATCCCATAAAGCTAAGTTTTCTCATTATCACAAAAGTATGAAAGCGGCTTTGAGAAAATCTTAGACAATAGATCCTTGGAATGCTCAATTGTGTAAGCTCCAATATTCTCAAATTTCTCATTAGAAATGCGAGTGCTCATGATATTAACAATCTTTATTAAGGCTCCTTGAATCTCATAATTATCTTCTATAAGATTTCGTCTCACACCCATGCTCATATTAGTGTAGGTATTTCCCTTCAATACTACATTTTGCCTGTGCAAATTGACAGTTCCGTACTCTCCACCTATTTCTACGATCTTTACCAATTCAGACTAACATTTTTGTGCAAACTCCAAAGAAAGGATCATTAGTGCATTTTTATATTGAGGATGAGATATGTCTGTGATGATGTCATCCCTTTCTTCAAAGGATATACCAAGGGCATTACCCTCTTCAAATTCACTAGAAATGCGCACACTGATCATAATGGCTCCTGCAGCTACAGTAGGACATCCAGCGATCTCAGAGAAGTTGTTCTCCCTAATAAGGATGTTCCCTCCCATGAAAGAGCGCATCACCATCACTACTTGTTCTTTTGAGAAGTCATTCTTAAGAATAGGATCTTCAAAAATCTGCCCTGCTTTATTGGTCTCTTCACACTCGCGAGATATTTGGATAACGTTTGAGTTGATGTAACCATGTATTAGTCTGAATGTATTATTTAGTATGATGAATTTATTGAAAGCCTGTTAAAATTGCTCATGTAACAAGATGGGAGGACCTGTTACGCTGATTTTGAAGAAAGTGTTGCCTGCTATTACTATCTTGCTTTTCGTTATGTTTCTCACCTTGATAATATGAGATAGTTGATAGTATTTGTCTTAATTGATGTCCGCAGACTGGACGTTCATCTGTGCAAAGTCTGCTTCAGTGGTGAGAATCAGAGAGCATTGTTGAAACCTTCCTTCCAGATCATGATACCCTAGTTGTTGTTAAGTGTCTTCAAATCTATTATTCATTATTTTAATGGAAGTGCTTGACTTCATTGCATCCTCAATGTCGATTATGAGTCCCATCTCTGCAACTTCTTTATTATTAACCTTCGCTACAGCAACCTCCATCCTCTCAAGCCTTGAGTCAGTATCCCTCCTTTTAAGCATGTTGAATCTTTAAAAAGTGTTATCTTCGAAGTTAAACTAGTGGATGTAATCCATTGTGTCCTCAGTCCCCTCCATATTCTCATCATCTTCCCAGAGCCTGGGGGTAGTCCCCCCAAACCATCCGATTCCCCCAATTTGCTGAAGCATTCTACCCCCTTCACTCTCTACTAAAATAATGTCGTCTGCATTAATCGTGTCTATTATGAAATAGACCATTTCATGCTTTAGCCAGAGTCCATAGCGTTCTGTGAAGTATTCCTTAGCGAGTTATTTATAGGCAGTCAAATAGCTTTTATAGTCTGAGTCTGAAAAATACACATTTTCTTGTACGATGAGAGCCTCCTACATCTCTACTCCATTTGAGAAGAGGGACCCACAACTGGTGAAGCCAGAGAAAATATTACCAACCATATTCATTGAATACCTTGGCTTTTGATAACCATGCGAACTCGAAAATTGTGAGTATAAAGGATCAACTGGCAAAATAACGAGGCTGCTCATTTCATGATGGAAGTTGCGAAATTCGCAATTCTAAATAATTAGTATTCAAATTGTGATTACCTGGATAGTTATATTAGGGTAGATGATTGTAGAATAGTGATTGCTAAAATCGTTGATTAGCAAATTAAACAACCCCCCACCTAAGGGTTTTGCAAAGCAGCGATTGTACCTGAAATTTATACTAATAAATGTATAATTTACTTACTTATGGAACTTTGGCTTCAATATTTGCCCAGAGCTATGTGTGCAATTGATGAGTGTTGAAATGCTATCGATGGAGCAGGCGGACTCAAAGTCATTTAGGAAATCTTTAATTTGGGGTGATTCTCTCTCTAAAAAATTAAAACAAAAATTTGCTTACAATCAAGCACAGAATCTAGTGAATCGAAGATAATACCTGAAATAGTGAAGTTTCCATTTGCAGGCATATATATTTTAAGTAAAGATCCTATTCTATTGACTACTCTTGATTTAAGAGGACAGTCCATCAAAACATCATAATTTTGGCACCCATCAGGCCTATAAATATGAAAACATATTAATTGATGTTAAGTTTTACAAAAAAAGCTTACATGATGATTAATGAATAGTTTGCATTTATAAGCGCCTGCTCTTCGATTAGTGGATTTGTAGTTTCAAAATCTGATGGCGCCACATAGTGGGTAACTGAGGGATCGATAAAGACCCTAACGGTTTGAAGGTTCAATTTCCTTTGATTGAGAGAGTATGCAAACTTAAGAGCAGATAATAGGTCTGAGAATTTTCCATCATCACTAGCAGATTTCTTTGACCTGTCTCCTGTTACATATATTGACATATTTGTTGTAGTAGCATCACTATCTTATTAAAAAACTGACAAAATGCATTTCCCGGTCATTGTCTCAGGGTCAATTATTTCTAAGCCATAGCCGTATCGGCAAGTGATGCATCCTTCATCACCTCCAAATAAGCATGTGACGCAGCTATCCGAGCAATTAGCACATATACCCCTGCCTATCCCGTATGTACTCAACACCTCACTCACCTCCTACTCTTCTTGAGTGAGTGTTACTCTCTAGTATTTTCCGGGTCTGCACTGCCTCACACAGCTATTGCCCCTTTGACCCTTGACCTCTCTGCCCACTGGCTCTCCTATCTCGTTGTAGACTACTCGGTTCTCAAAATGGGTGGTATAGTTTTGTGAGAAGTACTATGGAGTGCAGAGGATGCAGTGGCTGAAGGTAGGGAAGAGAGGGTCTGAGATGTTATTGCGTAGTAAACAGTCTTAGGCGTCGGTTTGGGCAAGGGCGTAAGTAGTGGTGAGAACAGACACGGAGTAAGTTGACGGATTATCAACTTGCCAAAGCTTGAAGGGAAAGTCATGTGCTGTTTCGAGGTGCGACAAAATTTGCGTCAACTCTAATAAATCAATCAATGAAATTAGAAGTACTTACCTCCGTTCCTATGCGATCGTAAGCACCCATGCGTGTAATTTCCAAACTGACAATACTACCCGAGGAACTCGCATCTCAGAGTTTCAGGGTTGTTCACCATTGCGCTGTTGGCTGCATTGCAGTCTGGGACGCACACTCGATAGCGCTTTTTGTAAGTTGTACCTAGTAGAGGATCTTAATAGAGGTACTCAGTAGGCATCAAATACATTCCTGCATCGCATGAGTCGCACATGAAGTCGCTTGTAGAATTTTCCTATTCAATAATGAAACGGTAAGCTGATTACTGCTTGAGGGATGCAGCGACGACAGCCAGGGAATATGCCTCTGCAAGCTACATAGCAATGAGGTTAGTCTTAATTATGCTTACATATGCAAACATCTTAATCTCCTAAATCTAAGGTGACATCTCCTAATTCTTCACAAGTGTTGTAAAAGAATGGGCTATCTTAGTAAGGCGAGCTTTGCGTAGACCTCCCAATATTGAAAGAGGGCTCAAGTCCCATTGTCACTGAGAGGGATATTGAGAAGAAAATCACCACATAGAAGTGATAGTTTGCTTTATAAAGTTTCACAATAAGTCTCAGCATTAAAATATTATCAATATATCGCTCTCATTTCCAATAAGGAGGGGTTTTGGGGTTTTGGGGTTTTGGGG
>RRYP01000049.1:0-10513 GCA_006369765.1 Halteria grandinella
CCCCAAAACCCCAAAACCCCTTGAGATAACTCAATTAGAGGAGTGATAATATATGCATGCTGAAGTAGCCGAAAATATGTGTTAATCTATTAATAGAACACTTGCACCTCTCTATTATAACTTTTAATGAATTCAGCTAATTTTCGGCCCTCTTAAATGCTCTCAAGAGGCCCCACCATTTTTACCTTGCTCCTCTGGTGTATAGGTCTCTTTTGCTCAACTACTGTGTTCGCAACTGCACCCTCCTTACCATCGCAGACCTATTCCTGTGAAGATCTCGGAGATGTGCCAGTAACCCACTCCAATGGGGAGACTTATTGCTAGGGTAAGTAACCGGAATATGAAAGTAACTTTTGTAGCATGCCGTGCGCTCTTTCCGGGGTGCAAACGGTGTCTGGTGGACATGCCAAGTACCCTTAAGTACAAGTACTACCTGGTAAGTCTCATTGCTTCTAAAATGTATTCAGGCCTTCTCAAAGACGCAGGGGTCTTCTCCTAAGGATACCAACCTCAATGGGAACATAGTGATCTATACATGCGCGACATGTGATGAAGGGATGTACCTCTACCCCTAAAAGCAGTTTTTCGTAAATCAGACGGCTTAAGGCGGAGGCGGAGGTGGCCAACCCTCGGCATTCATCTTTCCCACAAATGCCTGCGTGCCCGACTGCCCCACCTATAACTTCCAGACGGTCAACAACCCCGAGCTGGGAAGGTGCGAATTCCTTGGCTACTACTGCAAGTACGGCAATTACAAAGAGGGCTGTCTCGACCTTTACAACACTGGTAAGAATCTGAAATTATAATAGTCTTTAGACATTTTCAAGAAAACAAACAGGACTAAGGCCGGAATAGACTATAACTACTACGGAACACCCTTGCTGCGAAGTAACATGACTGAGCCAGACACCTTTGTACAGGCAACTATTACTTCAACGATAAACTTGATGACAAAGTGTAATTCCCTTGTGCAAGACTGCATCCTCCTCTCAGGCACTGACACGCTCACTTGTGACCTCTGCAAGCCCGGCTACCTCCTTGTAAAAGGCAGCTACTATGGGCTGAGTGCGGCGTGCCTTAAGCGCTGCCCCGATGGTCATTATCCCTTCATCCGCTACAACGCGTCCACCGCCTACAAGACAAGTTACCAAATAATGAATCAGACTTGCGTGACATGCGATGCATCGTGCAACACGTGCATGGACAGCGGCAGTGATAAGTGCACGTCGTGCCCCCCCGGGCAGTGGCTGAACGTAGTCAATGGGACGCTGTGGACGGGCAACTGCGTGCCTAAGACGGCTAATGCAAGTGAGATTACATTGCTGGTAAATGGCCTCAGGGGTCAAGCGGCCACACTAACCACGTTCCCCGACATTGTCTCTGCTGTCAGGGCTGCTCATGAATATGCCTATCAATACACTGCGCTATCGGTCTCTATACTATTGTCAACCGATATAGACCACTATGTAACTATCAGGGACACCTTCAACAATACGCTTCCCCTGAGAGAAATGGTTGACCCAACTTTTAGCCTTTCTATCAGGTAAATAAACCATAATTAATGTATTTAGACCCCAAGGGTGCGAGAAGGGAGTGCCTTGCGACAAGTATGCAACGATATATAACAAGGCAGGAGCAAGGCTCAATATAATGGTCCCTCTGGGTGAATTTGTCTTATAGAACGTCATACTTGATTCTATCGACTCAGTTATAGATTGTAATTTTCGTTATTCTCACCAAATTTAGACGTTAATTAAACATCGAGTTACCCTCTGTACACAGCAATAATAGACTCTACTCAATAACTTTGCCAAGTCACTGACAGAGGGTTTGTCTCTTGCGCGATAAATTTTATCGGGGAATAGGTCTCTCTGTAGCCCTATTTCCACAAGAGCTAAACGTGCTTCTTGAGGCCTTCTGCTTCTGGCCTTCTCAGCTTGATGCACTATGACTCTACAAGCATGAGATCAACGCCTGTAGAAAGGACTGTCAAGATAATGGTACATTTTTAATCTTTCATATTTATTATAGTCTTGCACCTTCAAGAACTTTTTCCATGAGTTCAACTCCCTTGTGACCCTGCCCACTTAATCACCAAACAGCACAATCCCCCTCCAGTTTTCAATCACACTCCAGGACAACACTTTCAGCAGGTTTTCCACTTGCGGCTCCATCATTTCAAACAGCGTGAATTATATCGCGCAGAAAGGCCTTGTGAGGTCACTCAGCACATACTTTGCTAGCAGTTACTTTTGGTACCAAATGGAAAATGGCGACTTTTCTAGGGCTAACTATACTGAGAGGTTCTTTACTCAAAATGCAATGGCCAGTGAGAACTAAAATTTTAAGCCAATTTTTGACCTCACTATGAAGGGGAACACATTTGAGCAATTCAATTTTCTGAAAGATTATGTGACAGAGGGAGACAATAGCACAACTAGAAACCAGTCTATGATAGCACAGGTTCCCTAATTAGGGTTGTAAAATTATGGGATGATAGTAGATATTGACGGAGGGTTTGAAAATGGAAAGCTTATTTTCAGCCAAAACGTAATAAGAGATACTTTGTTCTATTTCAAAGTTGAAAAGACCTATGAATTGGGCTTGAAGGGCAATTTTACCTTGGTGAATCATTGTGAAGACATTGCCGAAGTATAGCCATACTACTAGTTTCCCCTCTGGGACAGCATGTCTAGCAGCTATGCCTAATTTGCTCATCTTCTATCAATAAAAGACTTCAAGGGAGCTCAAATCTTTATTACTGATAATCAGTTCCAAAATTTGAGCTTACCATCTTCCCTTGTATATCTCAACGAGACTTATAACTCGAGTGAGTCTTCCATAGTGTTGAGTGGGAACTCCTTCTATATAATTCAACCCTATACTGGAACTGGAATTATGGACATTAGAAGAGTCTACTCTCATGATTATTACGGCTCAATTACCGCCATTTTAGAGAATGGAATAAAATAACTATCAACGGAGATCGTTTACGAAATTTAGAGCATTTTCAAATGGCTTTCAGCCTTCGGGGGCAATATCTTAGTTAGTGATAACATATTCACAGATATAGTGGGGTGTCCTGCAGTACACACAAGTCTAATCCACTTATCGGTGCAAGATAAATATGGAACATTTGGTGTAGGTTCTGAGTATAAAGCCCTAACCAAATTCGATATGCCATCGTAAGATCAGACGACGATGATAAAACTCCTTGATTTAATGTATGAGAATGCAAACGACTAAAAATCTAAGTTTTTACCTTTCATAACTAAAAGCGACACCAAGTACACAATCTATACTTCCTAAAAGAGTTATACTCTAAATAACCAATCATCTCAGTTCAAAGGTAACACCTATCAGCATCTCTCAATTGGTGTGGCAACTGATAAGCTTTATATGACAAAAATGTTCAGAGGATCGCTAATAAAACTTAACCACATTTTTAAGACGGAGTTTCAACAGGAAACTTACAAGAGTGTTGGCTCATTCACTTTTGAGCACTTGCAGTATGTTATTAGAAAAATAAAGAATGAAGATACTTTCTTGGAGGCAAAAGAGCCCTTGAGGTATAGTAAGTCAGAAATGAATACTTATTATGGGCAAATTCCGGGAGGGAATACAGCATTCACGAAATAGACGATTTTCAATAAGTACCTTTCGACGAGTCTCATTGATGGATATTGTGTTGGCGAGATTCGATTTATTGAATTCAACAACTTCACAAACATATGGATGTTAAACCAAGGCTCTATGTTTGTAAAAGCTACTGGAGTAGATGAAATGTCTGAGTCTGGATTGATTCTCTACACCACTTATCTTTTCAGCTCTCTCTAAATTGGAGGTAAAGCCTCCCCTCAATAAGCTTTGGGGAATATATTCCTTCAGAATTTCACTGGTCCCTTCAACAGGATGAATTTCCTGAGAGAACCATTCAAACGGTGGAATCCAAGCGTTTGGAGTGGTGATTTGATTATGGAAGAAGATCTCGTATATGGTAATGGGTCACCCCTATTCAACATCCAGGATGACACCAACAGTATAGACAGCTTAATTGTCTCAAATTTACAGCTACGATATATCTACACAAGAGTAGACAAGACATCAACTAGTGATCTGCAATTCCCAATGATTATTAGCTCTCTTAAAGGCAGCACATCTGCTGATTCAACTAGTCAAGTGAACTCCCTTGTCATCGAAAATGTTCATATGACTGACATTACTTACGAAGGTGGCTCATCATACTTTGTAGTCTATGGAAAGGACACAACTTTAAGGAATTTCACTGCCCTTAACATTGGCACCTTCCACCTTCCATCAGAGCCCGAATACTCCCACTTTGACCCTTCAATGTTCCAATCCACCTCCCTTGCACCCTTTCCCCTCTTCGACTGTTACTTCTATGGCTCCACAGATTCAAGCTATGGCAACAATCTCACGGCCACTGCCATCACCGTGAGAAACGCTTAGAACTTCAATGGGCTCCCAGTTTTCCAGACTAAGGTGCTAAGCGCGCCCACTGGCAGCTAAAGGAACCAATTCGTTCTGAAGGAATCTAAGTTTGCACAAATACAGAGTGACAAGGTTGCCGCATCGGTAATGTACGAGCAGTCTAATAATGAGGGAAGTTTAGATGTCTATGTCAAGGACAGCACCTTTACCTAGTTGTATGCGATCAACGGTCTGGTTGCCTCTCAGGGCTCACTTGCGAGTGTTACCTTCGAGGACTGCACCTTCACAGAGAACGAGGGAGAATAGGCAAGGTTGTTCTATATTACTTCAAATAACTTCGGGGCATTCTACATGAACAACTGCTAGATATCTCACAACCCTGAGATACTCTCAGATGTGATGCTTAAAGTGCTTGAGGAGGATCCGGGGAATTTTGCATATGGCACAAGCATGATCAAGGTGTCTAAATCTACCAATGTGATCATTGATAATACGGTAGTGTCTGACATCCACTATGTGGACTCGGCTGCTTTCATTGACATCGCAGATAAGTCAATTGTCGTGATGCGCTCAGTCACCGTATCGGGGCTGAGTGCTTACCAAGCAGCAGTGTTCGCAATTACTGGCTACAGTGCTCTCAGTGTCTAAGATTCCACATTCACTGAAAATCTTGCTGTAAAGAACGGGGTGTTCTCAGTGGGCGATTACTCTTCCATTTCTATAACAGACTCTACTTTTAAGGAAAATCAGGCCGTTTATCAAGGGGTCTTCAAGGTATCTGGAGAGTCTTAGATATCTGTAACAGGGAGCACATTCCAGGAAAACATTGCAGAAAAATAGAACTCTATTGGTCAACTAATTTAAGTAGGTGCTGGAAGTTTATTCAGCTAAACTACATTCGAACATAACTAGGCATTCTATTCAGAGTCCAGCACTGGCGCAAAAGGACTTGAAGTGCTCTCTTGCGAGAACTTACTCAGCTTTACAGATTGTACCTTCAAAGATAACACCGCAGTCTAGACTACAGCAAACCTCTACCTGAATCGTGGACAGAAAGTTGTCTTTAATTACTGCAACTTCATTAGCACAGCTGAGGCATCTCTCGGCTCACAACTCAAGGGCTCTTATATTCATCTGATAGCAGAGTCCTCTGTGACTATATAAAATTCTAACTTCTTAAGCGGGCATGCGATGATTGGCGGAGCTTTATACATCCTTGGTGATTCTTCAGCTGTAATAAAAGGATCTAAGTTTACTGATAATGTGGCAGAAAAGAGGGGTGGAGCTATTTGCGCAGAATCTTTCACAAGACTCACAATCGATGATCAGTGCACATTTTACAATAATGAAGCATAAAATGAGACAGGTGATGCTATTTTTGCTTTGAGTAGCATGTACACCGTCTCTGTTGCAAAGACTGCCTTTTCCAGGACTAAGGCATCAAACTTCATCACTTTCCAGGACATTGATAACGTAATTATGAATGATGTTTCCATGAAGCTATCCTCAGGAACAGCAGATGCTATGAATAAAACAAGTGGCATAATTATACAGGATGTTAAGAACCTAATAATTAAGAATTCATAGTTCGAGAACTTGGTTGGAAATGCAGAATAAGGAGGTGGAGCCCTCTAAATTATTGAAACTGCAAACAGCAAAAGTGACACTAATTCATTTTTGATTAGCAATTGCGTGTTCGAGGGCTGTTCAAATATCAATGGAGGTGCAATCGCTCTTATCGATGCCGCGCATGTCAAAATTAACCAAAACACTAAATTCATTGAGAATAAGGCAGCCAAGTCTGGCGGAGCTATATATTTCAAGTGCTCTGACTATGGCAAAAACTTTAACAAGTGCAAACTGACAATCAACTCTTCACAGTTCATTAAGAACAAGGCTGGGATCGAGGGAGGTTCGATCAAGTGGAATTTCTATGAGCCCATTATGGATGGAGTTTAAAATATCAATAATACCGCAGGCGTGTATGGGGGTGATATTGCATCAGTTGCGAAGAAGCTTATCAGGATTGATTCATCTGAGCTTAAGGCAACTAATTTTCCAGATTACAAAATGAGATCTCTACGAAGACTTGACACTACAGTTGACAATTCATCTGGAACAGAAATAGACAATGTGCAGAGCGGAGGCTAAATCAACATTTACTTTGCCCTTATAGACAAATATGGGTCAGTCATCAGGACAGATAATACAAGCAAGCTGTTCATCAGGTAAGATATTTCCTCTCTCTTATTAATTTTAGCCCCGAGCAAGATGAGAGCTCTTCTGTTAAATCACTACTCGAGACTACTACTCAGGTCAATTGCGAAAATGGAAACTTTGTCGTTGAGAATCTCATTTTTGTTGGAGAGCCTAACTCTACTTAAAGTAATATTTTATCAAGATTTAATCCTTTAGAACTCTAATTCTCGACTGATGGCATCAACCAGAATATCCCTGATAACTCAGCCAATGTTACTACAAACACTTCTTCTACTACAATTGAAGCTGCCACTTCCAACAAGACTGCAGCATCAGACTTTGTGATTGTTTTGAGTCTACGCCAATGCCTTGAGGGCGAGGAAATGCTGCAGAGTGGAAAGTGCCAAAACTGTAGTGCAGGCACTTATCTTCTTGAGGCTCCTATTAAGACAACTCTGTGCAAAGAGTGTGTGGACGCAGATAAGGGAGAATGCTTGGGAGGAAACCTATTGTATCCGAAGGCTGGCTATTGGAGGAGTTCAAAGTATAGCGAAAATATGATTGGATGCAGAAACGATGAGGCCTGCCTGGGCAGAAATCCACCTTACGACAATCCGCTAGGTGCTTGTGGTGAAGGCTATCAAGGTATACTTTGCTCGGACTGTGAAGTCGGCTATAGCAGGACTGGTTCAAGTTACAAATGTTCAAAATGCCCCTCAACTGATACAAACGTACTTCGCTTGTTGGGACTCTTTGTACTGCTCATCGTTGGGCTTGTAATGCTAATTCGTTCGAATCTACAAAGTGCTAGCAAGGAGAAGAACTATATGACTGTTTTCTTCCGCATTATCATGAATCACTTTCAGTTGTTAACACTTACAGCAAGTTTTGATCTCGAATGGCCTTCTCAATTACAATCGTTCTTTTCAGCAGCAAAGCCGGTTAGCGAGGTTTCAACATAGTTTCTCTCAGTTGATTGCTTTTTGGACTAGCGAAAATCAAATTTGAACCAAGGCATGCTCTCAACCCTATTTGACCCTGACTAAAATTACATATTCCGCATTTTCTTCCAAAAGTTGATAATCCTCGGCTTCTCTCCTTTCATGGTAGTGGTTGCAAGCTTCATAGTTTGGAACTGCATCTTTAGCTATCACGACTGGAAAAACAAAAATTCCATTGCAAATCCTTTAGTCGATGATAGCGCGAGAGTAGCCATACTCCCCGAGGATACCAATGGAGCAAGTCTGACGACCCATGCACCAGTACTTGTGAAGAAAGAGACCTTCGGTGCAAGCATGAAGCAGTCTTTCACTGTGAAGAAAGAATAGGATTTGTTCGCAGAAAAGATCAAGAAAGATAAGAAGTAGGGACGCATCATAGCAACAATCATTATCGTACTCTTTTTAGTGCATCCAACTATCACTGCAACCATGTTCAACGCTTTCAGTTGTTAGAACATAGACGGCACAGAGAGATTGTATGAAGATTTGCAAGTTATATGCTACCAATCTAGCCATAAGATAATAGCATACAGTGTTGGCCTACCTAGTCTGTTTATCTGGGGCCTAGGCATTCCCACTTATGGCCTCATTTTGGTTTATAGAAACAGGAAAGAGCTTGCGAAATTTGAGATCAAAGAAAAGTATGGGTTTTTGTACAATGGTTACCGTAATCCACAGGCCTATTTCTGGGAGTTCATTATCATGTACAGGAAGATAGTCATTATCTTCATCCAAGTGTTTCTCGCACAGTCAGGCAAAATAGTGCAAGCCCTAGCGATTCTCCTCTTTCTGATCCTCTGCCTCTCAGCGACTGCCGTGAAGCAGCCCTTCGCAAACTTGCCACTTAACTCCCTAGAGTCTATCTCACTCATGTCTTCTGCCATCACGGTTTACTGTGGCCTCTTCTACATAGCAGATGCCCAGTTCAAAGCCGATTCAGATTTCTCAATGAGCGACAACTCCAAGCTGTTCCTATTCTCGGCTATCGTCGCAAGTCACTCGATATTCCTATCTTACTGGTCTTACCACTTCGTGCAAGAGATGCGTCAAGTCATTAGAAAACGCCTCCCCACCCTCTATGTGTCATTTTTCCTGTGCTGCCAATAGAAGAAACTTGACAAGGAATTGAAGGTGGAATAGTTCAGATAGAAAATAGCCCCCTTCCTTGCACAGTATGAGAAAGCCATGTATTACCTCGAATTGAGGAAGCAAATGTACAACGAGGGCCAAATTCCCCTTGAAGATGAGAAGCTGAGACCTCTCGTTCTCAAAATCGCACGATTCGCCAGCAAAGTTGAAAAGAATCTGGTGTTCTCAGGCGCCAAAGATAGGAAGTCTGTGAAGATAAACGATATTATAGAGAATAATGATATTAAGCAGTAGATAAAGAATCTCAGAGTTGATAAGTTAGGCATGTCCATGCAGGGCGGCAGGGGCGGTGCAGAATCCATGAAGATGATGGATAACCTCGCTGAGACAGTTTACATGGGTGGCGGTTGGTCCAAGGCCAAGGGCAATGACATGATCGTCATTGGAGACGAAGATTATGCAAATATTCCCAAGAAAAAAGATGAATTTGAAGATTTGGAGAATGAAGAGATTAAGGAGGAGTTCTTTGACGATGGGGATTCAAGCCAGTTTAACAGGGAGCTCAATTAGAGCGAAGTCAAGGGTGAATTTGGATTCAGATAGAGCATAACTATGTTCGATAGGAAGCGCAATACAAATCCCATTCATGGCGAGCCTGAGAAGGGGTTGAAGAGGTAGGTGAAAGGCAGAGGATCTATGCCTGAACTGGAGACTACTTTTAATAAACTTGATACCAGCATTGCTGGACTCAACCAGCCCTAATAGTCGCATAGGGACTGGCAAGAAGAGAATGAGAGCACAGACCATGATCGCTCATACTCTCAGCAACTTGAGACAAACAGGGCTTTCCTGACTATTGGAGTCGACAATCTTTCATAAAATAAATCTCTCTTTGCTCCAAAGCAGCTTGTGCGGAGAGAAGATATTTACCCTTAGCAATTTATTGACGACAGTGATGGAACTGTAATAGGAGAAGGTATGCAAGGCTCAACAAGTAGAAAGATGACTCTAGACGATTTCACCACACTCGATGGAGGTGCGAATCGGGAGACTAACCATGCCGATTATCTAGCAGTGCCCCATTAAGCTCGCCATAACGCCTTGTTCAACCTAGAGTCCGATTCCCACCACTAATCGCAACAGCACCTGGAATAGCACAGCTACAAGAACCAGCACAGCAACAGCAGTGCTATGGAGAGGCACCATGCATCATCTGCGAGGAAGTTGAAAATGAAGATGGAGCGACATAAGAGGGAGAAGCGGAAGTACTTTAATGAGCAGATGGCCAAGGGCAAGATCAGCGGCAACCGCATCAAGAAGACTATTGAGACATAGAAGACTTTAGATAAGTAAAAGCTTCCCGATGAGGGAGAGACCATCGAGCTGGAGGATTTCTCAGACTAAGATTTCAGCTCCCACCTCTCAGCCGAAGAAAATGAGGATACCAACAATCAGGCCACTTAGGCAATGGATAACACTCGCCAGGAAGAGAATACGCTCAAATTTGACCCGCAGAGCAGGAACGCCCTGTTCGAGCAGCATGTGCGGGAGAGCGACTCGGCTTCGTCAGAGGTAGGGGATAAGGGCGATCCATAGCTTAGCTCGTTGGTACTCAACAAGATGATAGAAGAGGTCGAGCAGGAATTTAGTCAACGGGACTGACAAGGGACACAGGAGCGCGCTCGCATAAGTGAGCGCGTCAATATATATATTGCATTTTCGAGCAAGGGTTCGCCAGTTCTTCGGGGTTTTGGGGTTTTGGGGTTTTGGGG
>RRYP01000050.1:0-10395 GCA_006369765.1 Halteria grandinella
CCCCAAAACCCCAAAACCCCAAAACCCCAAGGGGACATAGAAAAAGAGTGATATATAATAAGGATATTATAATAAATATGGTTTGTTGTGATACATTTGCTATTAAGTTCTTCCGTCTTTATTCTTTGACACCAGAGATTGAATTACCCAACCAGACATCCATTTTGAGGCTCGGCAAAAAGCCGATATCGGTTACCGTATATCCATCCTAAATAATAACAAATTTTATTAAACATCTTCTCAATAAGTTGTTTCTAATCTCTCGCCTTAGAGAAGTTTAAATAAGCTAAGTTTCTTTGACGCCTATTGAGAGACCGCGCACTTTCCTGATTGAATAATGCAGCAACACTTCCATAATATCTTAATGCCCATCAGGAGTGCATCTTAAGATACCTCTCCTAAATCTGGAACTCTCTATATTAGCAATTTAAATCTAGCGTAGCAACTTACTCAATTTTCTTGAAAAAGTGGATGCTCTCCTCTTTATGTGATATTAAATTTTATATATTGTTGTAAATTATATTCTTCTTTAAGTATCACAACTTTAGCGTGACCGCATTCTATTAATCATTCAGCATGAAGTGCTTCTCTCCCCTCTTTATCAGGTTTATGTGAAGTTTATTCTATGCAGAGCTAGTCTATCATTATACTAGAGTTGGGGCGGTCTCTATCCTAACCATTTTCAACATTGGCGTCTTTTTTGGCCTTCAACATCGCCCTGACCCTCCTTACAATAGCCTCTGCTGCCATATGATGTGAAGAAGTTACACCTAGAGGATCTTTTATAGACTCTCTATTCCTCTGCTTTGATTGCTCCTTCTACCAAAGCTCCTTGAATGACACTATTCTTTCAGACTTCTTTTGATAAATGAGCTTATAAACTTCTTTCTCCACCTCTCTAATGCCCTCCTTGTTAAGTTTGGTGACCACTTGACCCTATCCATTGCTTTGATTGCCTTCATTGGCATGCTATTTCTTAACCTCGGCTTCTAATTAGTTTAAGTGGTCAATGATCATCATGCGGAAGGAGAGCGCATCGAGAACATCGAGGAATTGGTAGCAGCGGAAGTTTTAGTAAGTGGGCAGCTCTAGGGAGGCGATGAACTTGTCTTGGAGGAATCGGTTGTCTGCAAAGGAGGAATCGAAACCTAAGGGAGCCCCTAGCATGAGGAGGAAATTCCTCAAGTCATCTAACTTTATGAAAGTGGTTGCATCTGGGTCGAACTCAGCCCACACTTCGCTGAAGCGCTCTCTCTGTTAGTTGTTAAAGAGACGAGTGTCCTAATTCTGGGTGCTTGTGAACCCATCGATAATGAGCGCGATAAAAAGTTTTAAAAAGATCAACCGAATGACGAACATGAAGCTTACAAAATAGGCAATGGCGCTCCACTTACTACTGCATCCAATTGTAACTCTACCATTTGCTACATAATCATCATAGTTTGGGTCTTCTATGCATTGATAGTTAACCTTGTTGCCATGGGTGAAAGATACCATTATGGGACCGAAAGAGTCGCCTGTTGATATGATGAAAAGTGTAAAAAAGGAATTCGTGAAATTTTCAAAATTGATGTAGTCATTCATATTCCCCGCTCTTTTTATTTCTCCGAAATACATCATCCCCATAATGCAATAGAAATAGATGAAAAGTATGAGCAGACCGCCAATGTTGGACAATGTTTGCATAGTGATAACTATGGTATTAAGGATGACCTGCAGATGTTGTCCTCCTCTTCTGAGCAAGCGAACAAGCCTTAATGCTCGGAAAGATTTAAGAATTTATGTTATGTTGAGATATTATCTTACAGTGAGAGTCAGTATGCTCTCGATAACAGAGCCCCAGGCAATGATTGCTTCAAAAATGTTCCATCCATCCATGAAAAATAAGCGGGGTCCTATACCAATAATGCGGATCCAGAACTCCACATAAAAAATCATTGTGAATACATGGTTAGCGATTTCACCAATTTAGTCTAAATGGTCTTCTTGTCGATACCTTTTGAAAAAAGCTAGTACTATTGTATTCACTATAATGCTAATTTTGATGAATAGACTGAAGGATTCGTTGTGTGTTAGCTTGAAGCAAATCAAACGAATAGGATTATTAGGTTCAACGATCTTCTTCATAGGGGCTGACTTGAGAACGAGGAGTCTCATGTCTATCCAAATTTTTTATTTTTCTGTAAGGAACTTCTCTCCTCCCACAATTCCTTTGCCAATTTAAAAGGTGTGGATGACTACTCCGACAAAGAGGTTCATAAAGAAAAAGTTGCCTATTATCATAAACAGAACGATGAAGCATATCCATCCTAGATGGCTCGACACCTTGATGTCCTCACTTGTTTTGGAATTGGTATAATCAATGTCTCCTGAAATTAACGTGGTACTAAAAATCTCACTCCAGCCTATGGTATTGGACATAACAAATAGACTTATTAGTGCATTTCCAATATTGTCAAAGTTGAAATTGTTTTGAAGCCAGTGACCCCCATTTGAAAGGCACTCCCACTTACTCAATATTTCTTAAGTTATAATATTTGTGTCGATGCCATCACAACGATAAAGTCTTCCTTTATAATTACTTACAAGGACCACGGCAAATATCATTTAAAAGAGAACCATTATAATCGTAAAGTTTACAACATCAGGCGTAGCAAAGATGAGAGCCTTCATGGCTATCTAGAGAGCTGAGTTTTTGCTAATGAGACGAAGGGCCCTGAAGAATTTGATGGCTTTAAATGGTCTCAATAATGAAGATAGCGATGTCAGGTAGAGATACTAGAAGATAAGAATGACAAAATCATTTATATTCCAAGCATTTCTTAAATAGCTGCGTGGGCCATTGAAATAGACACCATAAACAATTATTTTAGCAATGAACTCGAAGGTGAATATGCTGATTGAGATGGCATTAAATGTGGATAAGACTTTCTTGGTAGGATTGGTTGGGTCCATGTTAGGTGACTCAAGAGCTAGCATAAGTGATGTTAAGAGGATCACGAAAAGAATAAAGTATTCGAAGGCCTAATGATGTATCAGCCAGTTCAAGAATCTGCGGACAGGGTTGGCTTTCCTAAGGAAGCCCAGTGACAAATCGGGCCCATATCCACTCTCTTGACTACCAAGCTTGTCGTTGGCTTTGGTACTTGCCTTTTTATCACTATTTTACGCTTCTTATGTTTGCGTCTGATCTGTCAGTCCTTTCCTCTCTGACTTGGTTCCGTGATGGTCCCCTTCATGCTCTTCTTCTTTGTATTCTCCAAATTTCTCATTGTACTTGCTCTTAATATATTCACAGATCTCTGCAGTCTTCTTCTTTAGCTCTCCCTTCAAATCAAAAGTTTGTTCAAAGCTGTCTTCTTCAATACGATAGATTTGATTTTTTAGGTTCAATTAATGATAGTTTTCTAGAATAATTGAAACCAAGATGTTTTGAAAAATCTTCTGAGCTATGACTACGAACGAGATCCAAAAGATGGAGGACACAACTGGATCCACTGCCCGATAAAAGTCATTGAATATCTTAGTCTAGTCATCATTTGTGAATATGACAAACATTGTCACGACAGAGTCAAGGAAAGAATCGAAGTTGAATGTGGGTGTTTGTCCAAGGAGATAATCTATTGAATCGAGCTTTCGGTTGATTCGAGCTTGGTTAGCGAAGAATTCAATGCCAATCAATGCATACACGAATATTACTAGCACGAGAAGGCATGTGAAACTTTATAAGTTAATGGCAGTCATCCATAGTGTTTCAAGCAAGATCTTAAAGCTTCTCCAATACCTGGCGAGCTTAAAGATTATCAAGACCCTAAAAAATCTAAGGCATGTAACGACTAGACTGTTGAAAAGGTCCCCAGGCTCACTAAGATATACATAGACAATAATGAAGTCGAGGAAGCTCTCAAGGGCAATGAAAACGTCAAAGTAATGAAAATTTGACTCATTGAAGTAATTTCTAAGGCCGTAGGCATTGAGCTTAATGACAATTTCTAGCACATAGATAATTGTGAATGCCATGTTGGAATTTTCTTGAGTATTAAGGGACTCTTTGTCAAGAGGATAAGAATCAGCTGAAAGCACAATTAGATTTCCAATAACAACAAGCTGCATGAAAAATTGGAAGAAGGGATTATGCTGGAAACGATAAATGGCATCGATAAATCGACTCTTCTATCTGCGCATCATAATTTTATTCTTATGATCAGCTACTTAGATTAGCTTTTGAGACATGTTCTTCTTGACTTCAAAAAGGAATTTCTTGCTTAGGAGATCAGCGATACCTTTCTGAACCACAGGTGCATTTTCATCATCACTATCATGGGTGGAGCGCTTCTTCTTTTTCTTTGGTTTATCTTCTGCTGTTGGAGCATCGCTCTTTTCAACTGCTTCAATGTTATCAAGTAGCTTCTCCTGCAAGCGAATTAGGATTTCATTGTTCTTTAGATGGACTGGAACTGCATCTTAGATCCTCTTGCTCATGGCACTACGGCCACTGATAGCTGAAATTGCACTCACCTTGCTGCGTATAGAGTGCTACTTTTTGAAAGGAATAGGCAGGTGTCCTCCACCTCCTAGATGGCTTTTCTTAAAAGCTGAAGAGGCATCATTAAATTGCATCAGCTATTAGTCATCACTTTTGAAATTGTTATTAGCAGTAATGATTTGCCCCTTTTAATCAGAGTGGAGCTTGTTAAAGGTAGGCTATAAGGGGCTGTGAGTTCTTTAGTGGTTGAAATTTTGAGGTGCTAAATAATTATGATAGTTTGAAACAGACCTAGCTAATTCTTCATAATGTCTCGCATCATGGCCACTTCCATACTGGGGCCCCTTGATCACACGTGGCTCTATCTCAGTTCTCTTAGAGTTGTATTATCTTGCAAAATTATTAATTATTCCACCATCTTCATCAAT
The DNA here is from genome assembly GCA_006369765.1 of Halteria grandinella. NCBI lineage: Eukaryota > Ciliophora > Spirotrichea > Sporadotrichida > Halteriidae > Halteria > Halteria grandinella. The sequence continues at coordinate 4,915 of RRYP01000050.1, forward strand.
ATCTTCTAGCATGACTTGAGGATGTCTTGGTTCATTATTAGTTTGAAATTTCTAAAATGGGCTGTCAAGTGATTAAACCTTGTGATTCATAATTGGAGCAACTGGACTCTTTTTCGAAATGTTAATATTTCCACCCACTATCTTGTGTTGCATTTAAGAGGATAATACTGGAAGCTAGGGACCTTTATAATACCCAAATTTAGCTCTTTATTCTTCAAATTCTTCATATTCAAGCTGGGTCTTTTTCAATCTTGCTAGTCTATGTTCTTCTTCAATCTTTTCTCGTTCCAATCTACAATTCTTCAAGCCAGTGATAACTTCAACAATTCTTCTCATTCTTGCCTGATTGTGAAGAAAGTCAATGAACCCCTCATTATTTTTATACCTTTCTTCCTCGTCTGCTTTAATTTTGACATTTAAATGAAAGAAATCACCCATGTTCTGCAATGTAACTTAGGGTTATGGGGGGTTAGCGATGTCTGGCTTTGGTTAAAGAAGCTCATTTTAATTGGGAGTATCTCCAATATCTTTTTCAAGTGCTTTCGTTGTGCTTTCCCTCTGTTTAGTTGCAATAGTTACTTATCTTCTTTTCTTCGGAGCTCGTTGATTGATGGAAGGGTAGTTAGGAACAACAAAGGTATCAATGAAAAATCCATTATTATTATGGGCCCCTCCAATTGCAACACCTTGAGCACCTAATTTGCTATCTCTTCTTGCCTTGCTCATTGGTACTCTAGCCGAGACTGTGCGTGGTTGATCAAATCTTTCCCCCTTTTCTAATTCAGAAGTTCCAATATCAGGATCATCGCTTTCATCATAAGACTCTGAATCATCTTCAGACATCTCTGCCTCTTCAACTATCTCGTTCTTAAAAGTTGGCGCCCCTTTCAATGTTTGGCCATGGACAAGCTCATCAATTGAGCCCCTTGAGTCGTATTTGCTTTCCTCCATATCAGAATATCCCTCTTCCTCTGTGAACATTGCCGTTTGCTACTGTAAAGCTTCTTCTTCCTCTTGCATTTCTTTAACTTAAGCCTCAATCTATTCATTGTGCGCCTTCATAAATGCTTCACATATAACGGCCAGAATCAGGTTTAATAAGAAGAACTGCCCCACAATATTTAACATGATAGAGTAGACAGCTCCGAGGAAGGGTATGTCAACGTCCAATAGATTGAACATCTGTTAGCACCAAGTCTCACTGGTAAGCATTTGGAAGACTGTAAGGAGTGATCCTCCTATATGATCGAAGTTAGTAATGCCATAATTCAGGTATTGCCTTCTCTCTATGTGCTCATTCTCGAAAGGGAGCCAATCATAGCTCTCAATGTTTCCGCAATAGAGATCGGCAGGGCATTCAAAATTGCCCTAACCATTTGCTGTGCACGCTCTATTAATGCTGGGGTCAATATCCCAAACCATGCGCTACTCATCTGGGTAAGGTTTAAGGCGACACGTATTGTAAAGCATACCGCTGTATAATTAAACTCCCATAGTAGCAAAAAGGATGAAGACGAATATCAAGAATATTCCAACGTTCACGAAATCAGGAAGTGATTTCAAGAGGGAGACAAGAAGGGATTTCACGTGCGGGAAGATATTAATCATTTTCATCGGCCGAAATATGATTCGGACCACTCGCAATGCAGAGGAAGAATCTGCTGGAATAAAGAACTCAATAAACCTATAAATAACATTAGTACCTATTATGAGAGCGAAACAATGAACACATATAATTGTTCTAAAACAAAATATTTCCATGGGCAGAATGGGGAGCATGCTTATTTACGATTGATAATTTTGTTTTATCTTGATAGTCATCGCAAATATTAGGATAACAATAGTTAATAGTGTACTTACCCACTCACAATGACAATCACGTCAATTAAGATAGATGGATTTCTGAGGTATGAATTTTGATATACAATAAGGCCCTTGTATATTGAATTAAGCGCCATCTCTAAAAAGAAAATGACAGTGAAAGCAATATTTATCTTATCAACCGTAAATTGACCCTCAGTAATATTATTTCTAAGCCTGTACTTTTCCTCAAACTCATACAAGGCAAGTGCAATGCAATTTAGAACCAGGCTGATTAGAATAATATTATTAAAGTACTTGGACTTGATAATCTTAAATGCAGCGATCCTAACCTTTGAAGTTTGCGTGAAAATGAATAGAGACTTTGGGTCCATCGTTTTTAACTCTATAGGGCTTTAAAATGATTTCGTGCTTACTTTCTTTGGCCACATTATCCAAAATATTTTACTTCAATGTGTTTAGTTGGTGATCTATCTAGGCCGTGTTGTCACTGTGGTGATATCTGGACTCCTTATGGCTCTTATTTTCGACCACATCGAGTTCTTATTCTCTTTTTGCCAAGAGAGCATCTGATTTGGTGTTTCCTCTTACTAATCGTTGGAGGGTTGTGCCTCTCACAACATTTGTTAGATTGGAGCGACGACGGCGATGTTAGTGCACTTCTTCTAGAAAATGTTTTGGAGTAAAGTCAGTGTGCTTGGTGATCGCGCGAGAAACATTTTTCCCTCCTAAATTGTTTGTAACTACATATTAGAATAATGGCGCTGCTCCGCTGCTCATTGGATTGCATTCAGTTCTCTTAGAGACAAAATTTCTCGGAATATTACTCAAGCTAGGATTAGAGATGTCGAATACTCCCTAGGATTTAGCTTCTTAACATCCAAATTGGCTCTCTGCTAATTGAGAAGGACACTAATAAATATTACCGCCGACGCCATTTATATTTTATGAATCGTATTTATTATCATCAAATCGGCTATCTTCATTATCAAAGATGACCTTACGCTTTCTTTGTTTATTTCGAGCAGATTCATCTCCAGTCTCAGAGTTTAGTTCAACCCTATCTTCATTAATCATATCGCTTATTTAGTTTTGCGACTCACCAGGCATCATGATGTTGAGATTAATTGGTCTGCTTCTATTTTATTCAATATTTTGCTCAAAACCTTCCATTTCTTTTGCTTCATCATAAACTTCATTTTTTCGTGAATATTCCAAGCCAGAAAGACCACTGCCCATATTAATGGTAACTTTCCCGAGTGTGGGATTAATGGTTTTGTTAAAGTGAGGTGAATCCTCTTTAGTGTTAAGCTTTGTCAGGTTCTTGACTAGCGTTTTATTGAGCTTACTATTCTGTTTGAAAGCGCTCTTCTTTTTCGCTGCGGCTCCAGTAGTATTACCTATTCCAGAGCCTTCCATCATCACAGCCTACTTGTTCATATATAGGGATGATTGAGCAAGGCCTCTATTCACCAAATCTGACTCTATCTTCAATTCGCTCTGGGCGTGGGATAGAGCATTAGAACCAATAGTACCGACTAGCTTTGCATGATATGAAACCTCTTGTTAATTTGACAATTTTTATTTGCTCTAAGACTCATCCGATGGTATAATTTAGTTATTAATCCCTCCATTTGCGCTTTTAGGTGTGGGAAGTGTCGGCAAATTTTATATGGGTTATCTTAGACTTGGCATATTTTTCTAAGGTGCTAAATGCATATGATTTGAGCTACTATCGAGATAGTTGCTCTGCTCTCTAAGAGCAAGACCAGGCCCTTGATTGCTATAACTGACGGCTTATTAAATCAAGGTATTATTTGAAGTGAGCTTTGAAGTCATCAGATTCTGAGAGATACAGCCTGATTTGTTCTACGATTGGCTTACTGTCAAAGAATACTCCATTGACTCAATCGGGATCTCTTTTTACTTAGCTTGAATGCCATTTGGATTGGGTGAGCGCTTTTTCCTCTTTAATTCACTCTCACTTTCATACAATTGTGAGCCATCGACAACCATGACAGAGTCTTTGACTGAAACATTTTTCTGTGTTGTTCCTCGGTTTTCAAAATTTTATTCACTCGCATTAAATTTCTAATCTGATACGTAATATGGACCGAAGACATTGCCTTCATTCAAACTCTTCGAAGCGTCAATCTTACTCTCTTCCACATATTGAAGTAGGCCATTTACCTTCTCTGGGTCATTCTAGCTGACTCTTTCAAGAGTTTTATTTTGCAGAATATTCTTTTAGTTAGAGTTTTCGAAGTTATATATTTTTTGGGCCTTAGGCGAGAGTACCATATTTTATCTCTCACGTAGATGCTTGTCTTTCATTGGTACAGTAGATGGTTGGTAACCCTCGGTTCCCGGGCTTTTACCATCTCCTTCGTATAATTTTCAACCTTCTCCATTCTCTTCCAATTGGAACTAGGAGTATAGAAAGTTCATATTGTCTTGGTTTGAAGGTTTATTGCGATTTGTCTTGTCGAAGCAGTTTATATTTGACTTCTAGGCGTCGCATTCGGTACCACCTTGGAGAGAACCATTGCCTTGACCGATAGTTCCAAATCTTACATTCAAGAGTTGCTTCCCAGCTGAAGGAGGATTATAATCATTATATGGCTCCATTGATTAAGGCACAGCTTAAAGAGCATTTTTACTGCCTTCCTATTTACTCCTCTCTAACTCAAGTAAGTTCTTAATTATGCGGCTACGACCATATTAAATTGAAGGATCAACCCTGCCTTCTTCAATACACGAGGTTTGATCGGTTTCATACATGATCATAGTTGTCGGGGCATGACCTCCTTGCCTGGAACCATTGCTGTTTCCACTATGTTTAGAAAAGTGAAGTCCCTAATGAACATCTATCATAGGAGCCTCGTCAGGAATGGTGTTCACTATTTCATTCATGTGTCTTGTCAGTACTGACTCATCGTTGTAGTTCCTTTCATCCTCAACGCTTCCACTCTGATAGCCAAAGTGCGATGAGTCATCTTGATCTTCATCGTCAATGAAATTTTCTTCATCTAAAATATGTCTTTGTTCTTAGATAAAGGAGCCATCTTTTCCAGGGAATCCTTAGGTGTTTTAGCCCGCGGCAAAAAACTGGGCAGCATTAAATATTTCAGAATCAATCTCTTATGGAACCTTCTTCTCAATTTTATGACTAAATGTCACTATGCGCTCTCCTTCACCACCTCCATAGACATAGTGATCGTTAAGACCAAGAAAGCCAATTTCATTTGCATTGCTATTTTTCCCTTGATTAAACTACGCTGAAGATTGCTCTTTCCCACTGGATAATTTCCTCTGTTAAAGAGATGAAGGAGGCGAGCTGAGCTGATTATGATCCCGAAACGGGTTGCTCTGACGGACTTATATTTAATAGCTCGTTTGCAAATCGAGTCCACTGCTTTATTCTTTGGACGAGGTTCCATTTGCCAAAGAGTACTATTCTGTAACGATGAATATATTGTTAGATTAGTTGTTCTAGTTTAACAATTATCAATTTCAGCTCTAGGGTACATTGAAGCCATCATTTTAAGGACGCTGCTGTAACGAGTCGTTCATTTGAAACTTATAATTTTGATAAATAATGATTATTTTTTGCACTTTCATTGAAGTCTCTCGGGGTTTTGGGGTTTTGGGGTTTTGGGG
>RRYP01000051.1:0-10399 GCA_006369765.1 Halteria grandinella
CCCCAAAACCCCAAAACCCCAAAACCCCAATCGCTGAGATAAATGATTGTATAAATCATCTAGGTACATTCAGAAAATTGCTGGCGCTTGGAGGCTGCTCTTAGAATCGCATGGCCATGCTATCACGTGGAATAAATGATTGTCTTTTGGGTGGCGTAACATCTTCTTCGCTCTTGCTTGAACTATCCTGTTTGATCTCAGAGTCCGCCAATGATTCCTCCTCACTCTCATCGCTAGTCTCTTCCTTCGCCGGCACTACAACATCTTCATACACATCAAAGCAGACTTCAACGCTCTCATCCTTTGCCTGAGCATTCCCTTGACTCTCCCTTGCCTCGTTGAGCCAAGCCTTAAAAGCTAGTTTAGAGACCATATTGGTTAAAAATGGATTCGCTCTGGTCTACACTGGTGGAGTGATTATTTCAATTCGAGAGGAATCAGCTACTTTTGAGACTGACAGGGAACTTTTCCGTTTGAAGCCTAACAAGAGGCGATGTTCGGAGTCTAAATTGGCTTGAGTTTTGGAATGGATTTTATGCTGGGTTATGAGCTCGAAGAGTTGCATGTCAAGGTCTCTTAGCAACTCATGCATGCCATACAGCCTTTTCATGACCCTGTACAGCAGCTCATGGAAGTGGACGTACCCATTCTGATCGATCCTTATGCCCATCTTCAATATCTCCCTGTGCACTTGACCATCTTCAAGTGCCGTATAACCTTGTGATTATAACTTATCTATCATTATGCCGAGTGGAGGTTTAAGCTTCCTCATAAACTCCGCTATTCTTGTGTCTTTCAACTTGCTGTAATTCTATGTTTCCGGGGCATCCGCAAGCTCACTCCACACATTCGAAAAAGTCTCCAAATCCCTCCTGAATCTTGCCATTACATTATCCCTGGGGAGGTAGTATCTGTCAAATTGCTCTAGGGCTATCAAAACGAAGAGGTTAAGCATCATGTACGTGCACAATAGGTTGAAGCCCACGAAATAGAACACAGAAAATACTGATGTACAGTCAACCTCAGTATTTATGCAGTTCATCGGGTTCTAAGTGTCAGTGAGTACATTGCTCCAATCTTCCCCAGTGGTCAGCCTGAATAGCATTAGCATTGCCAATCCGAAATTGCCGAACCCCATATACCCGCCTGAGGCAATGTCTATTATTTCGCCCCTGACTATATCCTTAAACAAAAACACCCCAAGTATAGCGAATACAAATAGCAGTATCAGTAGCAAAGCAAACACCGATAGCAACTATGGTAAACTGAATATAATGGTTGAAATCAATGCTTATAGTCCTTCATACTTGCCAACTAGTCGCAATATTCTTGCAATTCTCACCACCCTTAGTAAACGAATGATTTGTGGGACTGCCTTAAGGGCACGGAGGTTCGTTTAAATGACACTGCTTACTATGATCTCTGCTATGCTTACCGCTACAATGAGAAAATCAAATTTGTTCCAGGGGTTCTGGAAATAGCGGGGGAATAAATTGGAGCAGCCAGCTGTCCATAGTTTTAGCATGGCTTCAATTGTGTAAATGTATGTGAAAGCCTGATTAATCATGTCTAGCACCAGTGTGTACTGAGCACTTGCCTCATCATAGTACATGCACATCTGTATTGTGTTCAGTATCAGACAACTCGTAAACACTAAGTCCAATTTGCCTCCCCCAGCCAGGCTCTTTCTCACCCTATGCTTGACCCTCAAATATGCCTGCTTACTCTATGATTCCTTGAGAGTATCCAATGATCGCCCGTTATTCTCATAGAAATCGGGAGGTGTCGCTTAAACAATGAGTCTCTGCATATCTCTCCAACAGGCTCGCACTTCTTCCTCTTCGTCGGTGCGCGTTTTGCCGAAGGTCTGGATTGACTGGGGGTGGGTGTTTCTTTGCTGGGAGACGGTTTTGAAGTTTAGGAATAGTACACCAATGAGGAAGTTGAGAAAGAAGAAAGCCCCGATAAGTATAAATCCTACATAAAAGTAAGCATATAATGGGTTCCTATCCTCCATTGGCCCGCTTCCTTCCCCAGTGCTATCAACGGCCTGATACATCAGTTGATCCCAGTTATTCAGCGAGCTCACAATTAGAAGGGTCAATATGCCATTTTCAACTGTGTCGAAATTGTAGGGGTAAGACATCATATAACCGCCTTCTTTATTGCATTGGACGGGGTCGCTGAGTCTGTAGAGCTCTTGGGTGTTTTGGAGGGAGGCGTGGGAGCAGTAGACTAGTCGTTGAGAAAACAGAGAAACCCCAAGTATAGCAAACATAAGCCAGACAACCAGCAATAACAGCACTACATTTGCGATGCCCGAAATCGATGATATAAGCGTAGTAATAAGTATCTGCATCGATTGTGAATGAGTAACGATCCTCAAAGGTCGGAAAGTCCTTAATAGCCTCAGAACCTTAAAATTACCGAGACTTGAGTCAGTATCATTGGTATTTGTTAGGATATTATCTATGATTGAAGTAACCACTATGAAAAAGTCAAGCATATTCTCAGTGCTGCGAAGGTAAGCACCCTTTTCTAGGAAAAGCCCCAGAGCAACAATTTTCAGAGATGATTCAAGTGTGAAGATAACTGTAAAAGCAAAATCTAACTCTGTGAAGATCTACTGGGGAACTGATGTGGCTGGGCAGTCTAAGAAATAGGTCTCTATGGCAAGTTTGGCACTGTTTGCGATAATGGTCAATAGGATGAAACGATCAAAGTATCGGTGTCTGATGGCACGCATGCAGAAGGATCTGAACTTATTGCGCTTCTTAAAGAGGAAAAGGGAGACCTAGCAGCCAACATTCTTGAACATGATAGATAAATCGCTTTGCAGCTCTGTATTCTTGAGTGGTGTTATGCCTTGAGAGAGATCTAGCAAATTTTGGTTGGAGAGGAAGTCTAGTTCGTAATTCATCTAATTTGTGAGTGTCTCAACAATTTAGGCCTTCTCTTCGTCATTCAAGTCATCTTCGATAATCAGTTGTCCATTCTCCTCTTAAGCTTGCTTGTCTCCTTGCTCTTGCACCTTATTGAAGAGACCTTTCAAGAGATCTAATGAGCCCTGTTTCTCTTTAAGTTTTCCAGTGCCACCTCCCAAAGTGCTTAAGGCATGAAGTAAATCTTGCTAGCTAGATAAATTATTGTCCTCTGATGTGTCTTTCAGTTGAGTCAACAGGTTTGCTAAAGGTCTACTTATAGTTTGGCGTCTGATAAACGATTTCTTCTTCTCAATAGGCTAAGACTTGCGCTTCTTCAGTGCTTCATCATCGTGCTCCTTACCCCCCTTTTCCTTATTCACCATAGCAATCAATTCCTACTACTTATTATCCTCTACTTTCTAACTGGCCCTCTCACTCTCTCCTTCTTTGAGAAAAGAATCTATAAGAACAGCTAAAAACAGATTGAGTAATATGTAGTTGCCAATCAGAATGAAAGAGACAAAGTACAAGGCGGTTACTGCCCGCATGTATAGACCCTGAGAGCCCCCTCCCGCAGACTCGGATGTGTAGTACATGGTGTCATAGAGGATGATGTGCCAATTGGTTATGGTCATCACTTGGAAGACGTTGATGAAGGCGTTGTGGAAGGTGTCATAGTTAGCGCGGGAGAGGGGCGTTTGGATCACGGCTGAGTTGTAGGGGTAGTGAGTTGAGTAGATGTCGCCAAAAAGTTGCATGGCCAAAATGGCATAGATGAAGAGAAAGATGAGCAGAAGGATGGCTATGTACATGAAGGACTTGATAGAGCGCTTGATAACACCGATTATTATCTGCATTGATTATAGTTATCTTAAGAGACGCATCATACGAAGTACTCTCATCACTCTGAAGATCCTTATTATTCTAAAAGCAGACAGAGTTGAGCCTCCTTTCATTCCAGATATCACTGACTGTGATATAAGCTCAATTGTACTAATTATTACGATGACAGCATCGACTGAGTTCATTGAATCTTTGGTAAACATCCCAAAGCCTAGAGAGAGCAACTTTATTATGGTTTCTAATGTGAAGAGGCAAGTAAAAACCAGGTTGCACATAGACCAAAATGAATTTCCTGCTTAATTCGACTGGCTATCAAACGCTAGCACGACAATGTTGAGTATGACACAAAGGGTCATGAAGTACTCGAATGGCTGGCTTTTCAAAAAATTCTTCCCCATTGCTCTTGCTATAGTCACGTTTCTCTTGCAAGAACAGTTTGATTTATCCCTTTTAGGCCACACACGCACCTAACCTAGCATCCTAACAACTCTTTGCGCCTTCTCTAGATTATTCAGTGAGTATGCTAAGACATCAGTTCCATTAAATCGATTCTTCGACTTCGCATAGAGACTGTCAATTTTATTCAAGGTGGCCAAATCGAATTAAGACTTTGAATAGGCCTCTTTTATATCACTAGAGATAATTGCATAGTTAAAAGAAAATGATTTGGCCAGCTCTTGTTTCCTTTACTCCATCTTCACATCTTCATAGTCACTCTCTAATGAAGAAGGGATTAAGTCACTTAAGTCATCTTCAACAGCTGTTAAGATTTTTCCAGATTGCTCAGTTTTGACTATATCAAGCGGATTCCTTGCCTTTATTTCTTTGCTCTCAACAAACTTTTCAAGAAACTTATTGAAGTAATCAGCATCTTCCAGGAAGGTCTTGCTTTTAGTGATCTAGATTTCTGTTTGAAACTCTTCTCCTCCAGTTATTACTGAGTTCCTTTTATTCTTCAGTAAATGATCTTGTATATCCATCTGTATGCACCTTTCTTTGTCCATATTTGAAAGTAACGTCACTCTTCTTTACATACCAAGGCTCATGCTCGACTGGGGGACTTCAAGATTGTTTGATGATCCTCCTACTGCAACCGAGAATTTGCTCTTAAACTTTCTTCCCAAAGAAAGTACTTGATGGTTGCTACGCTCCATGGAATCTCTTATTCTTCTTCCGCCAAATACTTTTCTCACTGTGAGAAGTGACATTGAAGAGATATTCTTCGGAGGAGAAGAAAGAATATTCTTTTGTCTTTCTCGCCTCTTCCGTTTTACCCTTACTTCTGACTCTTCATCACTAGAGTAAAATTTTCCATGGAAAAAATCTTATGCTTATGCGATGCTCATCTCTTAGACCTTCTTTGACTTCCTTTCGATAGTCTTTCTTCTATAGTTCCTAATATGGTTGCTTGAAGAATTTCTCCCTGTACCTGAGCCTGCTTACCTATGCTTATTCCTTTATTCTCCAGTTGCACTTCTTCTAACTTAAGGAGGTGGGCTCTTACTTGGATGTGGGCTCCTTGATCCACCCTGCCCCAGCCTATTATTGATAATCTAGTCTAGAAGGAATTTTGGCTGTTTGCTTTTTCTCACTCTATGCATCATATTCTAAGAGGCCTCTGTAAAGCCAATCGATGAAGGTCCTCTTAATCTCAATCTTTCTTCAGGTTAGTTGTTAATTGTCATTCGAGTTGCATGACCTCGAGGACCTAAATGGTATTCAAAGCTTGATTCATAGCCTCCTTAAGGAACGCTTGTTGTGATATTCTGATTTGTCTCCATTCTGATAAGGTTAGGAGAAGAGTAAGTTTAATTTGAAAGTGGCACTACTAGAGTTTAATGGTGCTCTTGATCTTCAATTGCGGGCTGTAAGATTTAAATAGGAGGAATACCGATGGATGCGGGTGTGATTGAAGAAGGTAAAAATTGTGCTGAAAATTAAGGAGACCTTAGCTAGCGTTAAGATGTCGCGCCTTGATTTAGTTAATTTACTAAATCAGTGATATTTGGTCCCATCATACTCACCCTCGGTGACTTTTCAAAAATTGAATCCTGCTTTATCACAATATTTGTAGCATCAAGTTTACTAATACTTGACTGAGATGACATGGAAAGCCTTTGGTGATGGTTTTCATTCTACCTATGAGAGCTCTTATTCTAATTAGTAACCAGCTAATATGCTTGCCTCATAAAATCTCCAGTACTCCGAAATAGTTGATGAATACTATTTATTCCTTCTTGCCCTCCGTTCCTTCTCTCAATAAAATCGTTGAAACTTCTTCTCCTATTATGATTATTGATACCGCGAATTCCAAGCTAGTATGGATCTTGTAAAGATGAATTATTTTAGAGCAGAATGGGAGTTTCTGAAATTTGAGAATCAATTTGAGCGCCTATGGGTGTCAAATCTTCATCTCTTTGATCATGATTGATTAATATTTCTGGTTAGACAATATCATTCTTCCTTTCTTCTATATAATGTTCTGATTGAGAATAATCTGATTCAAGAGGAGGGAATATGTTAACCATAAATTCTTCAGTTTTTTCTTCATCATGTTATTATTCTGGCATTCTTTTTGGGATGAGACTGACAGCAAGCGTCGATGTCATGATAAGGTCAGTTCTTCTTGTTACAAGCTTTAATGACTAAATATCGATCTTATGACCAATACCTGACTGTTTCTTCTAGTTCAATCTATTATTCTCATATATGTCTAGAAGACTTGAAGTGGCTGCTTCATAAGGTTAGTCTTAATGTCGATGTCTTAAGTTTTCATCCTCTTGCATCATCAAATTAAACACTCTATAGCTTACGTCCTAATATTAGTCAGCAAATGAAGAAGACAAGTGATACTTCACCCTCTTTTCATACGGCTTCAAACCTTTGCCTGTAACACCCACAGCACACTCTTCAAGTGTCCTTATTTATTCATCATAAGGCCTAAACTTCTTCAACAAGTCCAGTCTGCCCTACATGACATCTAAATGGCTTGAGCTGAAATACTCATGATTAGGGTTGAGGACAATTTTCTGTTTTTATGCATCCATGATCTAATCAAGTTTGCTTTTCTCTTTGTCTTTGAGACTGCGCATGCGAAGCTGGAAGAAAATGTTGTTTTGCAGCTTTTCCTGATGGCTTTTCAAAACATTTAGGGCCAATTGCTAGGCTTCTTTTTCAACACTTCCTCTCTTATTTAAGACATTTGACCTGAGGTAGGGGGATTAGGCAGAGCTTGCAATGGATATCTTGTCATAGTTAGAATGCTGGTAAGTGCTGTTGTTAATAGCCTTAAATTTTGGAAGACGATGCACTGAGTTCTGAATGCTATACTGAGACACACCACTTTGTCGTCTCAAATCCATTACATTATGAGCACTTTCCTTCTTATTTCCAAGTAGTCTCTTCTAAGTGTTATTCAACAGCTAATTAAAGTTACCAGCAACCATTGTATTCCTATGTATGGTCTTTCTGCTATCCGGCTTTGCACCAGGAAGACTCTCTACTATTGAGTTTTGTGTGTCTGTTTCCTCATTAAGGTCGATGCTTGATGGGTTGAGCTGAGTTGACTACTTATTTATGTATTTATGAGTCGTCCTTTTCTCTTTATTGTTTGGTCTGGTAGACTCCTGATAACTACTATCTATATCTTTGACCTCTTCAATGATAATCTCTCTCTCAATTCCGATGTTTCTTGTAATATTGAATTCACTACTACTACCATCATTTTGAACAATAGAACTAACTTTGCTTGTTTTTGAGGAATCATGTGAGAGCCAGAGGCTTTTCTTAGATTTTAAAGTGTTTGATAAAGATGCTTTATGCTTCAGTTTAGTTTCTGTTTAGGAAACCTAGTCAAGTTCTCTTCCAGTGGGAGGCTCACAAAGTGAATGAAATTTATAGTCATTTTTATCTGCATTTAGATCTTTACTTATTAACTTTAGTTATGCCCCTAATGGCGCTGTATTATAATTTGAATTTTTACTTGTAGGACCCTTGTTCTCATTCATATCATGATCCAGTTCAATTGGTAGCGCATTATCAAGGTCAATCGTCTTATTTTATATCGTAGTACCAACCTACTTGTTTCCGCTGGAATCTCCAGCCCTTATTCCCTATTTGCTAATGATTGATAAGTCTAATTTTTGACTATCCCCTCTATCGTCTGTCGGTGGGCCTTGAAAGCCATAAGCTTCTTAAGCCAGCTTTGTATCGATTTTGAAGTTCGTGCGTATTCCTCCTTTCCTATGCTGCTCCTAGAATTGCATTTCTTCCTCGATCACTATTTCACTCTCAGATTGCTGCTTTAGTTCCTCTTCCCTGACGATGTCGCTCGGGGGTGTAGGCTAGAGCTACTATCCCTTAGTGTTATAGATAGACCCCCTCATATTGGCACTAAGTTGGCTTTCCATGTGGCTTGGATTTTCAGATGGAGTCTGACTTGCGTTTATGTCAAAACTTTCTGACTAAGAGCTTTTGGAGTCTGAGGGTCTTTCAGATTTGGATTGAGCCGAGGAAGAATCTTCCTCAACAATGGCAATCTGATTCTCTTGAATAGCCTGCATGAAGACACTTGGCCTTCCGATTGCCATTTTGTTTTAGTTTGATGATGGTGCCAAGAACCTTGACTTTCTAATTTCTGGCTACTAATGGTTTGCATGAATTATGCTTCTTCTTGGTGGAGCCACTGGAAGAACTCTAGGCTAGGCAATTATTTTCCCGAACAAAGTTACTCTTCTCTTTTAATTGGCTTTGCTCACTTTGGCTTTTTACTGTTGGATCCTCAAGAACTTAATCATTTGCTTTGCAGCTTTCTTTCCAAACATGAATTACCTTATTGTAAGCCCAAGTCTCTAAGCACCTTTGAGGCTTGATGCCTAAATATGCTTCTTAAGTGTCTGTTTCCCGCCTCCTTCCTTTATCCCTTGCATGAGCTGCTTATTAAACACATCAGGGTCCTCATCAAATTCCATTTCATCATGGTCCAACAGGAGCATCTGCCCTCCATCACCCCCTCCAAGTTAGGCTTTTATTTGGTCCGTAAAGGAGAGTCCTTTAAATTTGTGTTTCTTTTACCATTCTATGGCTTAGCGCTATTCTTCATAAAAATTATGAGCCTCTGTGAACTTATTGTTGATTACTGCAAGGGTAAGGTTGACCATGAAGAATGCACCGAAAAAGATGAGGAAGATGAAGAAAATGAATGCCATTGGGTGGCTTGTTTTCATAGTCGTCAACATTACATAGCTCCAACCTTCTAGGGTAACGCACTGGAACACAGTTAGTAGCGAATAAAAGATATTATCGAAAGAAGTAATGTCAAGGTTGGGGTTTAGAACAAGAGATTGGCCGCATATGAAAGTGTCTGGACAATCTGTGTCTTCTCTGCACCACAATTCATCAATCATACTTTCCACACCAGTATCCAATGAGAAGCACCTTCGTTTATAATTTCCATGAAAGTTATGCAGTCCAGCGAGAGCAAATAACAAATAGAAGAAGCTCAAGATGATAAAAGAGTCTCTGAGTAGTGGTAATGCATGAAGGAGTGAGATTACTAGTATCTTTAGCCCCTCTACATTTCTAAGACTCTTTAGAGGGATCATTATCCTCAAGACTCTGAGAGAATTGAGTTTAATTTGGCTCTTTTGTCCAGCTCCGTTAATGATGCTCGACTCAAGAAACCAGCTTGTTATTACTTGAATAATAATTATGAAGTCAATCCAGTTCCAATAGTCTCTGAGATAAGCTCCTTTGCCCATTACAAGACCCATTCCGCACATTTTGAGAACAAATTCAATCACATAAATGACTGAAAAGGTGTTTTCAATGCCATCTCTGAACAGCTGTACCGTGTGATCAGGGTTTTTTTCCACATTTTTATCATCGATTGCAAGGTACACGCTATTGAGGATGATTACAAATAAGATGAACCTCTCGAAAACTTGGTGAGAAATTATTCTGCGACACATCTCCGTTAAGACCAGGTGCCAAAGCTTGCACTTTAAGTAGAGCCTACGAAGATAGTGAAGAATTCCACGCTATTCAACTGAGCACTCTGACAATTTATGCTTTGTTATGTCGTATTCTCTTTCAAAATCTGATTTTTCTTAAATTAGTATAATTTGCTCATTGAGTTTATTAACCCTGAGTGCCAATTAAGCTATATATTATTATATAATTAATAGGCAGTTACTTACTTTCTTTAGAGGTGCTTGCCAGGTTTTGTTTCCTCCATTGGTTCTGCAACTCAAACTGCATATATGGCTGTTCATCAGTGAAGTATAGATTCAATTGATTCTGAATACTGAGACGCCTCTCAATTTCAATCTTATCATCTTCATCATAATCTTAATATAGATATTCATCATCTTTGAAACTTATCTCTTGCTGATATTTAAGTGGTGTGATCTACTCTTTAAGGGTAGGCACCTTCTTCTCAGGCAAGGGAGCTTCAGTTTCATCAATGAGTTTATTGTACTTCTGAGATCATTAAAGATCACTCCTAGCGAATGATGAGTGCGAGGACATACTGCTGTCATTATTGGAATGTGAGGTTTCTTGATTCATTTTGCTTAATTATATCTATCCTATTTTTACATGTGAAGGGGTTTTGGGGTTTTGGGGTTTTGGGG
>RRYP01000052.1:0-10363 GCA_006369765.1 Halteria grandinella
CCCCAAAACCCCAAAACCCCATTATCAAGGGAGAAAAATAGCAAAAAGTAATAATCAACTGAGGAGAACTGGTTCAGACATGATCAGTATGAGTAACGATAATCTAATTATAAATTTTAAAATATTAACTCTTTAAATAGCAACAAGATGAAACCGGTTTTGCTGCTAACATGCTCGTTCTTCCTATTTTTGGGTCTTAGCGCATGTGCTGAGCTCTATTCTTGTGAGGACCTGGGCGATATCATGATAAACGATGTCACTAACGTTTATTACTGCCAAGGTAAGATCGATCTATCGCATAACGATTCCAATCAGCCTGCCGAGCGTTATACCCGGGGTGCAAAAGGTGCCTGGTGGACACAGCGGCCACAAAGGAATTTGCAAATTATGTCGTAAGAGTTTCCCTTCATTCATTTGGTAGACTTAATTAACCTCTTCTGCTGAAGGCTCATAATAGACCACAGTGAGCCTGACGGGCAACTCAGTAGTGTATACTTGCGCAACATGCGATGAAGGGATGTACTTGTACCCCTACAAAATTACTTTTCCCACAGTAAACCAGCAGAACGTGGGCACCGGAGGGCAAATACCTGCTGAAAATGCAACGACCAGCACGGTTGCAAATAGTTTCACTGTGAATCACTGCGTGGTGGACTGCCCCACTGCCAATTTTCAAATGGTAAACAACCCCGAACTGGGAAGGTGCGAGTTCCTCGGTTACTACTGCAAATACGGCAACTACAAGACAGGTTGCTCTGAGCCGCTCGATACAAGTAAGAAAGCCCACACATTAATTGCAGTTTATAGACCTGCTTACTCTGAAGAAGCGCACCAAAGAAGGCCTCAACTATACCTACGGCACGCCGACCCTCAGAGATCCCACCCAAACAACAGAGACCTTCATGCAGTCAGTCTTCGTCAAGAATGTTTCAACCTCTACAGTCGCCAGCAACTCCCAAGTGGCAAACTGCCTCATGTATAAGGGGAGCAACCCCAACGACTGCGATTTATGCGAAATGGGCTATTTGCTACTATAAGATAACTAGTCTGGGGCGCGGACGTGCGTATAGAGATGCCCCGATGGATAATACCCGTACGTAGTGGGCCGCACTGAGGTATCCACTTATTCCGTACTTTTTGAGACCAATAACTATGGGTTTGTCAATCAAACCTGTGTGGATTGCTCAAGTACTTGCAACACCTGCCTTGGTGCAGCAGACCAATGCACGTCTTGCCTCCCTGGATTTTACCTCTCCATTGAAAATACAGCCCAATCCACAGGCACCTGCCAAGCTAAAGACCGAGATATGGGAGGGACATATAAAATAAAAGTTACGGGAAACAGGGCAGCCCCTCCCCCAGCAGGCTCTTACCAAGACTTGGTGTCCGCTATCAACCAGGCGTATAAGTATGCGGAGCTATACACAGGGAGTAACGTTGAAATATATATTGCAACTGGCGTGGATCATTATGTAACCATCAGGGACGCATTTTAAGCTGAGATACCGTTTAGATAACTGGTAGACCCTGATTTCTCTTTAAGCATCCTGTAAGAAAGCTGAAATTAATCATTTATAGTCCCGAGGGTTGTATCCCTGAGTTTACCTGCGATTAAACAGTTAAAATCTTTAACAAAGCAGGCTCAAGGTTCAATATTATGGTTCCATTGGGCACTTTCACCATTCAAAACGTGATTATAGACGCCTTAGACTCAGTCATCGATTGTAACTTATACTAAACCTAATGTTTATAGATGTAAACTCAACTACAGACTTTGCAGTCTACACAGCGATCATAGATTCACGAGAGTAACTCTGTAGCTATAGAGCCCGGGGCTTTATCACCTGCTCTGTCTCTGTAGGAGATGCTTCCTACTCACTCCCCCCCCTTTTCCACAAGTTCCAAACCTGCTTCCTCCGACCTTCTTCCTCAGGCTTACTCTCTCTACTCCATCTAGACCCAACCGCTAAACGCACCAAGCCCCTCCCCCGCCTTGTGAACATCCTCCACTCATCCTTTATCAACTTCTTCCACGAGTTCAACTCGCTAGTGCTCCTGCCCACCGTGCACAACAACAGCGACGTAAACCTAGAGATCACCCTCAATATTCAAGGTAATGCATTTTCACACTTTTCCACGTGCGGGGCTGTCGTGTCTAGCAATGCGAATAACACGGCGTAGAAGGGGCTGGTGGCGAAGAGTATAAGCAGCTACTTTGGGAACAGCTACTACTGGGCGTATATTGATACCATTGATTACTCGCGAGGCAATTATTCCGAGAGGTTCTTCCAATAACAGGGCTCCCTACAAGACACCACTCTCGCTAATACAGGCTATTTCCATCTCACGATGACTGATAACACCTTCGAGAAGTTCAATTTCCTCAAGGATTACGCGACTGAGGGTGATCTTACGGCAACGCGAAATCAAAGTATGATATCCCAGGTGCCCCAGTTGGACAATCGAAACTATGGCATGCTTGTGGATTTGCCAGGTTCTTTCATAAGGGGGAAACTCACATTCAAAGATAACACAGTGAAAGATGTGCTATTTTTCTATAAGGGAATCATAGATGGCGAGTTAAACCACTGTGAAAACATCACTGGAACATAGCCTTACCTACAATTCCCACTGTGGGATACCCTCTCGAACCAATATGCTTAATTTGCGCATCTGATCAGCATCTAAAAATACGATGCAGCACAAATTGTAATATCGGGGAATACCTTCAGCAATCTGTCCCTCCCGGGTTCCCTCATCTATCTAAATTCAGAATCCTACAGCTCACGCGTGATCCTAGATAGCAATGTATTCAGCACCATCAATACCTATATGGGTACGGGCATCTTGGACTTGCGCAAGTCCTACCAGCAAGATCAATCGTACTTTGTTGCATAACTAACCCAAACTAATACACCTATCGACTTAACCAGTGATTATCCGTATACATAACTTAAAAATGTGTTCACCGCCCTCGCATAATATGGGGGCAACGTGCTTGTGTAGGATAATACATTTGAAGAGATTGTAGGGTGCCCGCATGTTAACGCGGCACTCACCTCTATCTCAGTGCTTGATACATACGTTACATACTCAACTGCCTCTAAATAAGCAGAGCAGATCAAATTCGACCGTATTCCCAGGGAACTAACAGCGGTTGTGTAACTGTTGGAAATACTCTATAAAACGCAATTGAAGGACAAGGCGTGGCTCTACAACGAGACAATCATGGCTGACACAAAGTATGATATGATCGTTGGCTCAAAGACTTACACTCTCAACACGACATCAGTCCAATTCCGGGGCAATACCTACAATCATCTTTCCCTTGGTGTCTCCCAGGCAGAGGTACCCATGAATAAAATGCCCAGGGGCTCCCTGCACTCCTTGAACCATATTTTCATGGCTGATTTCTCGGGTGAGACGTATACAAATGTGGGTGCCTTCACTCTCGAACATTTGAACTATACAATTATTAAGATTAAGGGTGAGAATACTACTCTATAAGGAAAGAAGGGGCTTGTATTGGATAGCTAAACTATTCCTAGCTTCATTAAACAGACGCTCTTCACTGGGTACTTGTCAACTAGTATCATAGAAACCTACTGCATAGGCCGCCTCCGCTTTTTGAACCATAACGTATTTACCAACATTTGGCTTCTCACCCCTGACCAAATGACAGTGCAGCAGTCAGATTCGTAAACGCAAACCGGAGTGCTCCTCTTCACCACGTACCTATTTGGTGCACTCCAAATAGGAGGCGGCATCACATAAGATAGCATTACCGGGAATGTATTCGTGAGCAATATAACTGGGCCCTTCAATAGGATGAATTATATGAGGGAGCCCTTCATGGGATGGGACCCCTCTTAGTGGAGTGGCAGCTTGGTGAGTGAGACCAGTATTGTCTATGGCGGCAATTCCGTGTTGTTGAATGTGTAGGATGAAAGTAATTAGGCTGAGAATGTAACAGTCAGTAATGTACAAATGAGGTACGTGTATACAAGGGTCACTTAAAAAACGAGTAGCTCTCCTCAATTTCCAATGGTGATCAGCTCTCTAAAAGGTTACAAAAATCCCACAGCTGAACTTTCTCTGCCAAGGTTAGAACTCAAGAACATCTAAATGAGCGAAGTTACTTATGAAGGTGGTACAGCATATTTTGTAGTCTACGCCGATGAAATGATAATCTCGAACTTTACCGCGCTGAACATCGGCACTTTCCAACTTAAAGAGGAATCGCAATATTCGAAATACTCCCCTTGGCTCTTTACGAATGTCTCATCTGCCGATTTCCCCCTCTTCGATTGCTACTTCTTCGGCGGAAGCAACTCGCAAGATCAGAACAATCTCACCGCCACACAAATTTATGTAACGAGCGTTCTTAAATTTGGAGGAGGGCTCCCTGTGTTTCAGGCGAAGCAGCTAAGTTCTGGGGTCAGTGGGTTAAATGTCGTAAGCATCAGTGAAAGCTAGTTCGTGAACATAAGGAGCGACAAAGCGCTGGCATCAATCTTCTATGATCAAACTGCTAATGGAGCATCTATTTAGCTTAAAGTGAGTAAAAGTGGCTTTAGTAAGCTGTATAGTGCAAATGGGTTGGTTGCCTCCCAGGGTTCGCTAACTTCAGTGACCTTCGATGATTGCACATTCAGCTAGAACGATGGAGAGCAGGCCAAGTTGTTCTATATAGCGTCAGATAGCTTCAAGACTTTCCTAATGAATGACTGCACTATCAACGACGAGGTTCAGATTGTGTCTGATGTGATGAAATAAGTGCTCACAGAATAGTCCACTTTGTTCACTGAGGGTGTCAGTTAGATAACGGTCTCCAGATCTTCAGGAGTGACGATTTCAAACACAGTAGTGTCCGACATACACTATATATTGACTGCTGCTTTTATTGACATTTCAGATAAGTCTACTGTGGTAATAGATAACCTACAAGCAATTAGACTTAGTGCTTATTAGGCAGGTGTGTTTTCAATAACCGGCTACAGCACTTTGATAGTCTCAGAATCCACGTTTACTTCGAACTTGGCAGTGAAGAACGGGGTTTTCTCAGTGGGCGATTATTCTACAATCACCATCACAGATTCGACTTTTAAGGGAAATCAGGCTGTGTATCAGGGAGTCTTCAAGGTATCAGGAGAGTCACTATTTTCAATTTCAAGGAGCACATTTTCTGAAAATATCGCAGAAAAGCAAAATTCAATCGGTCAACTCATACAGGTTGCAGAAAATAGCGTATTTTATAAGTGCACCTTCGAAGAGAATTAGGCATACTATTCGGAAACTAGTACAGGGGCAAAAGGACTTGAGATTCTCTCCTGTGAAAGTTTACTAAGCTTCTCTGACTGCACATTCAAGGACAATTCTGCCATTTTGACAACTGCCAACATCTACATTAATAGAGGACAGTATGTTGTCTTTTCTTACTGCACATTTACCAACACAGATATTCAAGAAACTGGCCGAGATTTAAAGGGATCATTTTTGCACCTGATAGCAGAATCCTCAATCTTAATTGAGGATTCCAACTTCTTGAGTGGTCAAGCCATGAATGGTGGCGCCATCTACATTCTTGGGGATTCCTCTGCAACGATAATGAGTTCTACATTCACAGAGAACGTTGCCGAAAAGCATGGTGGTGCTATCTCTGCCGAATCTTTTGCATACCTTTATATTAAAGACTGCATATTCTACAACAACGAGGCGCAGAATGAGACGGGGGATTCTATAAACCTCCAGGGTAGCACTTACTCCGCATAGATTTATGATAGTACTTTTTCAATGACCAAGGCCTCTAATTTCATTTACATCTCAGATGTACAGGAATTCTTGCTCTCATCCGTAACTCTAAAGCTCTCTGATGGCATAATAGAAGCCAAAAATAAAACGAGCGGAGTAGTAATATCAGACGTCAAGACCCTCACAATTTTAAACTCTCATTTTGAGAATTTAATAGGATATTCCTCCCTTGGAGGTGGAGCACTCTAAATAATTGAATCTTCCAATAGCAAGAGTGACACCAATACCTTCACAATAAACGGTACAATTTTTAAGGGTTCCCGCAACATAAACGGAGGGGCAATCGGGATCATAGATGCTTCTCATGTCCTCATCTCCGCAGGCACGCGCTTTATCAACAATACGGCGACCGAGGCAGGGGGTGCCATCTACTTTAAGTGCTCAGACTATGGCACTGATCTCAAAAAGTGTAGGCTTAGTATAAGTGATACGAATTTCAGTGGAAACTACGCTAAAGTTGAGGGAGGGTCTGTAAAGTGGAACTTCTACGAGCCTACTATGCGGAATGTTACAATGGTCAAGAACAAGGCGGGGATATACGGGAGCAATAATGCATCCGTACCTAAGAGGCTGATAAGGATAGAGAAGAGCGAGCTTAAGGTAGATAGCTTCCCAAACTATGCAAAGAGGAATCGTAGGATCCTCACTGAGGCTTCAAACTCGAGTATTGATAACGTACAAAGTGGTGGAGAGATCAGCTTGTACTTCGCCCTTATTGACAAATACGGTTCAGTTATTAGAACAGATGGCACCAGCAAGCTGTTCATCAGGTAAATCCAGCATCCCGATTAAACTCTTATTTAGCCCTGACAAATCAGATAGCTCAGGTGTTACCTCTCTACTTGAAACTACCTCCCAGGTGAGTTGCGACCAGGGCAATTTCAAGGTTGAAAACTTAATATTCGTAGGTGAACCAAATACCACATAGAGTAAGTGAAATGTGAAGTTTATTTATGTAGAGCTCTCGTTCACAACTGATGCGATTAATGCTAACATACCTGATAACATGGCTACCTCAAACTCAGGAGGCTCCAATTCTGTATCGCAATCAGTTGCGACAACAGCAGACTTTGTGGTCTCCCTATCCTTGAGGAATTGCATTGAGGGCGAGCAAATGATGCAGAATGGTAAATGTTAGGTATGCACGGTGGGGACTTATCTGCTTGAGGCCCCCACAAAGACTACTGGTTGCAAAGAGTGCGTGGACTCAGATAAGGGAGAATGCCTGGGAGGTTACCTACTGTATCCTAAGGCGGGATATTGGAGGAGCTCAAAGTACAGCGATAATATGATCGGCTGCAGGAATGATGAGGCGTGTCTGGGGCGTAACCCGCCTGAGAATAATACGCTGGGTGCCTGCGGTGATGGGTATTAGGGCATTCTCTGTACTGATTGTTAGGTTGGCTATAGCAGAACAGGCTCTAGCTACAAGTGCTCTAAGTGCCCGTCAACAGACACTAACGTCCTCAGATTACTAGGTCTCTTCATAGCCCTTGTGGTGGCTCTTTTCCTACTCATCCGCTCTAACCTCCAGAGTGCAGCTAAAGAGAAGAACTACATGACAGTCTTCATCCGCATCCTCATGAACCACTTCCAACTCCTGACCCTCACAGCTTCCTTCGACCTAGAATGGCCCACGCAACTCCAGTCCTTCTTCTCCTCCACGAAGCCGGTGAGTGAGGTTTCCACCCAGTTCCTCTCTGTTGACTGTTTCCTCGACAAACGCTCAGCAAACCTGAAAAGCAGCACATTTTTGTTCGACCCCGATTCCAACCAGATATTCCGCATATTCTTCCAAAAGCTGATTATACTCGGGTTTTCACCACTTATGGTGGTTGCCGGCAGTTATGTGGTGTGGAACTGCATATTTAGGTATTAGGAGTGGAAGGAGGAGAGGGAGAGCAGGGGGGAGCTGGCTGATGGGGGGTCGTTTCTGGAGAGCAGTGGGAACAAGTAGGCAGGTTAAGAGGATAACACTAATGCAACCATTCAGGTGCACACAACAACCCCCGCCGCGTTGACCGCCAGGAAAGACACCTTCAAGCAGTCCTTCACAGTCAAAAAATAGATCAACCTGCTCTCCGAGAAGGGCAGGCAAGACAGGAAGCGGGGGAGGATCATTGCAACCATCATTATTATATTGTTCCTCGTGCACCCCACAATTACTAGCATTATGTTTAACGCATTCAAGTAAGCTATACGATACGCCTTATGTATTTTTAGTTGCTAAAATATCGACGGGACGCAGAGGCTGTATGAGGATCTGCAGGTTATATGCTATTCAAGTTCACACAGTACGATTGCCTACAGTGTCGGATTACCATCCCTGATATTATGGGGCCTTGGAATTCCAACCTATGGCTTGATACTTGTGTATCGTAACAGATGGCGACTCACGAGGATGGAGGTCAAAGAGATGTATGGCTTCCTCTACAATGGCTACAGACAGCCGCAGGCCTACTTCTGGGAGTTCATCATTATGTACCGGAAGATAGTCATCATCTTCATCCAGGTCTTCCTCGCACAGTCGGGCAAGATTGTTTAGGTAAATCACATACGACGTAATGATTGTATAGGCCCTCTCAACCCTGCTCTTTCTGATCCTGTGCCTCTCCGCCACCGCAGTTAAGCAGCCCTTCGCGAACCTGCCCCTTAACTCCCTGGAGTCCATCTCTCTCATGTCCTCCGCCATCACCGTCTACTGCGGCCTCTTCTACATAGCGGATGCCCAGTTCAAGTCGGACTCAGATTGTAAGCGCCTCCCCCCCCGTAACACGCCCCGATATACGGCCCCCCCCCCTTGCATAATCTAAAGCGTATGTATAGTCTCAATGAGTGAGAGCTCCAAGATGTTCCTGTTCAGTGCGATAGTGGCATCGCATGCGTTGTTCATAAGCTACTGGGGGTTTCATTTTGTGCAGGAGATGCGGCAGAACATAAGGAAACGCATGCCCACATTGTACGTGTCCCTGTTTCTGTGCTGCTCCGAGAAGAAGCTGGACAGGGAACTTAAGGTGGAAATGTTCAAACAAAGGATAGCGCCATTCCTTGCACAGTATGATAAGGCCATGTACTACCTAGAGAGAAGGCGCTAGATGTACAATGATGGCGCAGTGCCAGTGGAGGATGAGCAATTAAGGACACTCATAATGAGAGTTGCAAGATTTGCAGCCAATGTAGAGAAGAACCTGGCTTTCTCAAATGACAAAGAGAGGAAATCGGTCAAGATCCATGAGATCATTGACAACACCGAAATCCGGCAGCAAATCAAGAACCTCCGCGGAGACAGCAAATCCAACCAAACCGAGTCCGCCATGAAGAAGATGAACGCCCACGATCCCTTGATATCCACTTTTTATAATACGAATGACAAACACAGGAAAGGACAAGGGATGATATACGTGGGCGATGCCGAGGAGGACTATGCGGTCGAAAGAGAGGAGGACCCCCATTTGGACTTGTTTGAGGAACTCAAGAAGGATGAGGTGAGGGAAGAGTTTGATGATGATGTAGACATAAGCGAGTTCCACCCCAATAATTCGCCCCAGAATGTAAATAGAAGCTAGTCCAAGTTACTTCCTAAATCGCATAGTGCATTGGGTATTTCCAAGGCTATAGAGGATTCCAATGAGTTTAACACGCAGGTACGCATTTCGGAGCTTGAAGGAACAAGAAGGTCGCCAAATAGCGGTGGCAAGGTTAAACAAAGGAAGGACCAGCTTATGTGGAACTAGGATAGAAGCGGTGAAAAGCCAATCGAAATACAGAGGCTATCACTTGCTAAGGGCAGAAGGCTGAGTGCTGAGTCCTTTGGATAACATCACCAGCACAATTTCTATGAACAAGACTAGGAAGAGGACCTTACTGTGATCCATGGTGTGCAAGACAATGATATAGTCTAACTTGAAGCTGAGCTCTCTCGCCAACTCACAACCCATTAGAGAAACCATGCTTTGAAATAGACCCACAGCGGAGAAACGCACAGAGACACGACCCACCATCTAGGCAACACCCATGGAAGTTCCCTCTTAAAGAACACCACCTCTGCCCCGTTCCTTCTGGGAGCCGAGTCCTTGCGGCCCCATGCCAAATCGGGCAGGCAGCTGCAGCGGATGCAGATAAAGCAGAAGCGAGAGAAGCAGAGGTACTTCAAGGAGCAGATGACCAAGGGCAAGATCAGTGAGAGCAGGCAGCAGAAGAAGAGTCAGATGTCACAGGAGGGGGTCGTTAGAAAGAGAACGTTAAAGAACATAAATGAAGAAGATGACAACATTAGCTTGGAGAGCCTTTCGCAAGAGGGTCTCCAGCTTAACAGTAGGTCTTCAGATGAGGGAGGGGAGCAATTGGACAGGAGGAATACTTAAATCCATGAAGTGGAGATGCCCGTGGACAGCAGGAGCAGCGGTAACGTTGCCTAATATGAGGAATAGATGAGGATCACAGAGCCTAATGATGCACCTTCCAAATGATGAGTATATAGATCGAACTAATGATACGTATAATGAGCTACTATACTTGACAGTTGGGGTTTTGGGGTTTTGGGGTTTTGGGG
>RRYP01000053.1:0-10306 GCA_006369765.1 Halteria grandinella
CCCCAAAACCCCAAAACCCCAAAACCCCAGGTATCCGAACTGAATAGGAACATTCCAATTTAACATCAAGGGAATGTTAGTTCTTAAAGAAATACCTATTTCCCTTAATTATTAATAATTTTAAATGAAAATTCAGCCATTATTATCGCATAGCTCGCTCTCACCAAATTTCCAATCACGAGCAACAAAAGCGACTGCCCTCCTTGCACTCCTTGTAATCACTACGATCATATTGTAAGCAGAGGCCCAGCAATCTTCCGTGGAGGTGCTCTCCTGCGAAGACCTCGGAGACATCAGCATCAATGGGAATTGCCAGTGTAAGTATTATCGTGTTAATTATAGCTTTAGCTTGCTGAGGTCTGTTCCCAGGGTGTAAGCGGTGCGGCATATTAAGAGCCCTCTGGGTAAGCAATTATAGCAAATTATGAATAAATAGCCATATTCAATGGACACTTACGTGTGCCTTTCGTGTGATGAGGGTATGTACCTGTATCCCTTTTTGAATCCACTCATTGAAGGGCAGACTCCAACATACTATAACCCCAACGACACTGCCTTGATATTCGGCCTTTCAGTCAGCGCTCCAATTGCAAATGTCCCTTAGAATGTACCTTCGTCAAATGCCACTAATAGCACAAATAGCACAAGTAGATAACTTAATGCCATCGACAACCTTACCGATTATGAAGGATTATAAAAGAAACGAGTGTATCAAGAGAGTGGTCCAAGGAAGCACTTTAAAATTGATAAAATAGATGAACAGAGAATTTTGTAAAAGGGACCCCGCCCTCCTGGGCCCCCAGGGAGCACTCCCCCCTCCGGCCCTCATCCTTCCGGGCCTCCCTCCGGGTCTGGCTCCGGCTCTCCTTCAGGCAATACAATATCTCAATCTTTCCTGAATGCAATATCGATAGCAGGAGACTTCTTATCATTAAGTAGCTACACTACTGGCTATTGCGTGATTGACTGTAAAGCGATAGATTACAATTACGTAAGCAATAATCAGTACGGAAGGTGCATGGGCCTGGGCTTCTACTGCATGTATGGCAACCCCATAGACGGTTGTCTAGAGAGCTACCTGCCAACAAATGCCACAGTCATCCAGGCTGACCCTGTGTACTCTGCAATCTACTCGACATACAATAGCTCATAGCTTGTTGCGAACCTGACAGCCCTCTCCTCCTCAGCTGCTGTAACTCAATCATCTGTTAACCCATTCTATTTATAGTCGGGCCTCGTTTAAAACTGCCGCACTGGCTACGGCTACACCTGCTCCCTCTGCACCCCGCCCTATCTCCTGATCAAAAACTGGACTGCGGGGGACCGCTGCGTGCGCCAGTGCCCCCTCGGCAGCTTCCCCAGCCTGCGACCTAGCCCCAATGCGACTAGGTTGTTCATAGAGGAGCACAGCTGCGCACCGTGCCACCGCAGCTGCAGGGAATGCCTGCTGCAGGGCGATCAGAATTGCACGGTGTGTCCAAGGGGGAAGCAGTTGCAAATAAGTAATGCAAGGGCATTGAGTGGCAAATGCATAGACAGGGTCGAGAGGAGTGAGAGGAACTTGGAACTTATAGTACACGGGAATAGGTCAGCACCGAAGGGTAGCGTCACAGAGTTCTCGGGGTTAATATCAGCAGTTAAATAAGCATTCCTGGAAGCGCAAAACAGCGTTGAATTAAATGTGACAATATTCCTGCTGCCTAATGTCACACATTACTTGGTTTACCATGATTTTTTAATGGCAAATGGAAGTGCTCATTATTTGCATGACTACCTGACTGGAAGCATGCCTTTTTAACTTAATATAATGTAAGAAGCAAAATTATTAAACTATATAGTCCCCTTGGTTGTTCAATATCCTCCCTTACTGCATGTCCTTTAAAGGCAATGATTTAGAATAAAATGGGGGCCCGCTTCACAATACCAGTCCCCGAGAGGGGGCTTTTCATCTCTGACATCATATTTGACTCCATAGACTCAGTGCTCGACTACAAAAACAACACAGACGATTTCGCCTGTGTCAACGGTTCTGACAAGACTTGCTGCAGCCTGACATCACCGAATTAGACTCTCAGATGCTAGAATTATACTAACGCCACATAATACTTGAAGCCGCTTTACAATAAGTAAGAATAGCACAAGATTGATTCATTTATGATTAGATACCAAACATGTCACACCCGCTCTCAGGCGAGTTTGTTTAACATCTACTACAAAGAGGGTCTCTAATCCAAACAAACTGCCAGCCCCCTCAGAGTAAGGCACTGTGAGTTCCGCAATCTGTTCTACGAACTGAACACCCTTGTGAAAATACCCAAGGCCTTTTACCCGGGGACATAGCCATCGGTAGATGTAAGCATCACGGACTGTGTGTTCACGCGAGTTTCGCTGTGCGGTGCCATATTCTCGAATAACGAGATGCTTGAAATCACAATAGGTAAGAAAGAGAGTGAGAGCACGCTGTTTAGTTAGCAAGGAGTCATCGGGTACAGTGACTTCTTAGGGAGGGATAAGAGATAGTACATGTTCGACAACTTTATGGTGCAAGACACCACTGTTTTACCTATCCCACCCAACGTGACCTTTGTCTTCAAGAACAACCTTGTTGAAAAGCTTAACTTTCTGAAGAACCCGGTTAATGAAGGTGCAACAAGTAGGAAACAACCATAATTGGGAAGAACAGACAGGAAAAAAATGCAAAGCATTGGCATGGCAATTGACATCGACGGAGATTTTGATAACGCAACGATTCTTATTTCCAATAACACATTCAGAGATACCCAGGTCTATTACAAAAATGGAGAGAATCACTGCGAAGGTGTTACAGATACCCCCATTGCCTAGTTCCAAATCTTCGAGGTCTCATCAATGACCTATCTTCAGTTCACACACATGATTAACATTCGAAACTTGAGGCAGTCGAGAATTATTATAGCAGACAATACCTTCAGGAACCTCAGTCTCTCTGGCCAAGCTATTAATATTGAGGGAGCTACAGACTCAAATAGTCAGCTTATAGCACTCTCTGGGAATACCTTTGAGTACATACACAGCTATGTAGGTACCAATGTCCTCAAGATAACCCGTAGCTTCTCGGCTCTTAATTAATCGACCTACTATCCTTGGATCCGTTACGATGAAAGCTCAGACAAAATCCGCTCCTACTTAGAGTTTGGAGGAGGTATTCTGATAAAGAACAATACCTTCAGGGAGATAGCTGGCTGTCCCACTGTGAACACGGGCTTGATAAACATGCAAGTCGTTGACATGCGTCCGAGTGTTGCTTCAAGCTGGGAATAGACCACTAACGTGAAACTCTTTAATCTATACCCTCAAGTTGGCAGTTATTTGTCAGAGATAGACCCAAGTGAAGTACTTGAATATCTTAAATAGGATGAGCGTAAGAGCGAGATTGATTTCCCTTACTATGATGATACCTTAACTTTCAACACCCTAGTAACAAAGTTCACAAAAAATCGCTATGAGAATATCAGCATAGGAGTCACTTAAAAGATTGATCAAACGATCATTAGGGGTTCTCTGATTTCAATTAACAATTTGCTAGCCGTGGACTTCAGTGAAGAATCCTTTGTCAACATCGGGGCATTCACATTAGAGCATCTAAACAGAGTGTTGAATGAGATAAAGAGAGAAAGTACAATTCTCGTATATAAGGGAGGACTTTCTTACCTCAAAGAAACCGATCTTGGCGAAATGGTTAATAACTTACCATTCTTCAATGATTATCTCTCTTGCTGCCTGATCCATGCAAATTCAATGGCCCAATTGCGCATTGTTGGGTAGAACACATTCGACAACGTTTGGCTGATTGATAGGAAGGCACCAATGCAGACTGGCATCAACTCAGAGAGAATGACAGACTCAGGCTTGATCTTGTATCTGAGGTACTTCAAAGGAAATGTCCAAATAGGTGGACCAAGAGAAGGCACTTAAGAAAGGGCCATAGAGGAGACTATATTCAAAAACATGATTGGCTATTTGAATCCTTACACAATTAACAGCTTTGGTTGGGATCCTGCAAACTGGAGACAAATTCCAACCGAGCAAAGTTAGCTTGAGATTGGCGTTGGGTCCATCATGGTTAATACTTACTAGGCTCAAAATTTGTTTATTCATTTCTCAGTGAAGAATACCAAGTTCCGTAACATCTATCATAAGCTCATTGAACAAGGAGAAAATACTCTGCTTGCCTTCATAGACACCTACATCTCTTCTCTAGGAATGCATTCTGCAGGTACGATCAACATAGAAAACGTAAGCGTTCTCGACACTAACTTCGAAAATGGTGTTGGCTACTTCCATCTCAGTGCTTAAAATGTGGTTATCAGAAATCTGATTGCCCACAGCGTTGGAGAAGCAGACATTTTCGCCTAGCTGCCTTAGCTTAATAAATTTAAGCCAATATATACCGTTGGCATGTTATAAAACACTTTCATGCGCTTTCCTATGTATAGAACGCTTGAAATTGTCAATGGATCGAAGGGTTACCTACTGAGCGCGATTACAATTGAAAAGAGCGAGTTTAAAAATATTCAGACCTCAGTTACATGTCCCATTATTGGAATTTACTCGGACAGCAACCCAGGCTCTGACAATTTAGACTAACTGAACTAAGTGACGATCAGCGACACACTATTTGAGTCAAACGTTGGAGTTCAAGATGCAGTGTCCTCAGTTCTGATTGATACCTCAGACAGACCCGGGTACTACAAAGTCAGCTTTGTCAGATGTCAGTTCATCAAGAATTCAGCAAAATGTAAGAAAGCAGATTTACTAATTAGCATAATAGATGGCCTAGTACACATATCGAAGACTTTTCCAGAGCTCTACTTTGAA
The DNA here is from genome assembly GCA_006369765.1 of Halteria grandinella. Lineage (NCBI taxonomy): Eukaryota > Ciliophora > Spirotrichea > Sporadotrichida > Halteriidae > Halteria > Halteria grandinella. The sequence continues at coordinate 4,858 of RRYP01000053.1, forward strand.
GACTGTACCTTCAAGCAAAACTAAGGAACAAAAACGCGCCTCATATTCCTTCAAAACTAACAGGTGTAAAAGTTAAGTTTTTTAAACTGCGACTTCTATGGAACCAAGGAAAAGCTTTAGACAATAGAGGACCTTATAGTTGAAGATAAAGCTGATCTGTTTAGCCAGCCTAGTGTGCTAAAGATAGGACAAAACATTAACATCATAATTGAAAGGTGCAGAGTGAATGATTTCTAATATGCTCAGACTGGTGCCTTCCTTGACATCACTGAAAACACGAGTGCCTTCATCCATGATTCAACCTTTCAATGTAAAAGTTAATTTTTGTAAAGTTTTTTTTAGATCTGAGCTCATTTTCAGGAGGTTTGATCAGTGCAACTTAGGATTGCAAGTTAATCCTCAGAAGGAATACATTCGATACAATCAAGGCTTTTAAAGCTGGAGTCTTTGACATTGGAGACAATTCATATATTGAGGACGAGAGTTCTCTTTTCAAAAACAACTTTGCATAGTCAAACGCAGTGCTGAGGATTATAGGAGACTCGTACTGCAAATTCTCTCACTCACGGTTCCTCTCAAACACAGCGATAAAGTACAACTCCATTGGCCAATTTATCGCGGTAAAGCAGGAGAGCACATTCACTAACATAACCTTCAAGGGAAACAAAGCAAAGTATAACGAGTAATCTCTAAGTGGAGCAAAGGGTATTGAGATACTCTCCTGTGAGGCACCCATGGTCTTCACTGATTGCAGCTTTTTAGACAACGAAGCAAACATGGTTACTCCAAACTTCTATCTCAACAGAGCCCTTGACGTGCAGTACTACTCTTGCATTTTCTTCAGCTCCGATATAAGCAACACACAGTTCAAAGGAGCTTTCATGCAAATCTTAGCTGAGTCATCTGTTCGGATATACAACTCTTCCTTCTCAGGAGGCCATGCCATTCAAGGAGGGGCTCTGTACTTGCTTGGCGAATCGGAAGCCTTCATTGAAAACTCTGTTTTCACAGAGAACATAGCCCAGAAGAGAGGAGGGGCGATAAGCGCTGAGTCATTCAAGCGCATTTCGATAAGCAAAGATTCACGATTCTCAGGCAATAGAGCCATTAATGAGACTGGGGATATCTTGCATGCTATTAGCTCTGATTACTATGTCATCATTAAGTAGACTAAAGTATAGCTTCAGTAACCAAGAAGCATTATAGACATTTAAGATGTGAACTAAATCTTAATCGAGAACAGCCACTTTGGTATGAAGTAGCAAGTCAAGCTTGTCAATGCCAGTATACAGACCTTCCCATCTCCTATAATGATTAAAGATGCTAAGAAAGTCATGATCACTGAATGCAATTTCGAAAACCTTGCAAGCAACTCTGAGAGCGGTGGCGGAGCTTTAAGCATATCAGAAACATCATCAAGCAAGGCCTATACAAACTCCTTCATTATATCATCATGCACCTTCACTGGTTGCCAAGGTTTAAACGGAGGGGCGATTTCTTTCTAGGATACAGGTGGAGCTATCATTTCAGGAGGTACACGATTCGAAAGAAATTCAGCTTAAAATGCTGGAGGTGCAGTGAATTTCGAATGTCTAAACCATAACAAAGATTTCAGGATGTGCTCATTATCTATACACAACGTCTCATTTGAGGAAAACACCGCTGATGTTGAAGGAGGGGCTCTCAAGTGGAACATATATGAACCCGATTTCTACTTGGCCAACTTCACCAAAAATAAGGCCTAATTGTATGGTAACGATATTGCCTCTGTCGCCAATACGCTTGTAAAAGTTTCCTAAGAGTAAGCAGAAGTTATTAAGTCTTAGAGAAGACTGGAATCATAGAAGAAAACTATAGCGGAAGCAAATATTCAAAGCGGCGGGAAGTTCACAATGTACTTTGCCACTATTGACAAGTATGGAAGTGTGGTCAAAACTGATAGCAAATCGAAGCTGTATATTAGGTAAGCCCAACGTATTAATAACTTTGTAGTGTTCTGTCTCAAGGAAACTCATCATTTGCAACGTCCATAGAGTCTGAAACTCAAATACCTTGCGATCGTGGACTTTTCAATGTAACCAACTTCGTGTTCGTTGGTTAGCCAAGTTCAAACTAATGTAAATCTAACTTATATAACAGCAATTTTAGCCCTGAGGATTACAACAGATGCAATTGACTTTACTATTCCTGCCAATTAGTAGACTCCTGAACAAATTAATTCCACAAAGCTGAGCTTAAGCGCAGATCTTAGCTTATTAATTAAGGAAACAGTTCCTCAAATTGAAGAAAATGCCTTCGAGCTCGCTATTACTCTAAGAGGATGCGAGGCAGGAGAAGAGATGCTTTCCTCTGGAAAATGCCACACATGTGAAAAGGGAACGTACCTGCTCGTTCCTCCAGCTAAGGTTTAGTCATGCAAAGATTGTCCTTCTTCGAATATTGCTGAATGCTTAGGAGGGTCCAACATTTATCCCATGCCGGGCTATTGGAGGAGCAGCAACGAAAGTGAGAACTTCATTAAGTGTAGGAATAACTAAGCATGCATGTAAGAAAAATTAACTAAATTCATTATTCATAGAGGACGAAACCATCCGAAGAACATTTCAACAGGTGCATGTAGAGAAGGATATTAAGGAGTTCTTTGCGCAGATTGCCAAATTGGCTTCTCTCACACTGGTTCACAAAATGAGTGCTCTCGTTGCCCAAAATCAACAGTGAATTTCCTTCGTCTGCTTGGTCTTGCTCTACTTATTGTCATTGGACTTGTAATCATGATTCGCTCCAGCCTACAGACGTCTACAAATGAAAGAAAGAATTTTCTCCCAGTTTTTATCCGCATCATCATGAACCATGTGCAATTACTTGTTCTTACATCTCGGTTTGATCTCGCCTGGCCCTAGCAGGTTAAGAGCTTATTTAGTGTGACTGCAGAGTCTGTTTCAGACATTTCGACATAAATTATCTCTATCGATTGCTATCTCGATTAAAGAGGAGCAGAGGGCGGCTTCAGAGACACCATAAATGAGAGTACTGAGAGACCTCTGTTTAAGAGAATGCTCATCCTCGCATTTTCTCCCTTTGCGATTATGACTGCTGCATTTGTCGGTTGGAACCTAATTTTCCTCTATTATGACTTTATGAGAAGAAAGAAAAACTCTACACCTGAAAAGCCAAGCGATCTACTTGATGACTCAAGGACTCTTTCTCAAGTGAAGCTTCCAAGCTTAGCTGTAAAAACATAGAGCGAAATTAATGAGATTATTGAAGCCTCTCATAGGAGAGAAATGCTACGGAGCAGGATTATACAGACCATAATTATCATGCTCTTCTTAATCCATCCATCTATCACACAATTCATGTTCATGGCCTTCAGTTGCACCTCTGTTGACAACGTTGAAAGACTCTATGAGGACCTTGAAGTCTTATGCAATGGAAATGCGCACAAATTTCTCTCTAAAGCAGTTGCGCTGCCTGCCTTTTTGCTTTGGGGAGTGGGTATTCCAACCTTTGGTCTCTATATTGTTATAGCGAACAGGAAAAATCTCTCTCTTAACAATATAAGACAGCGATTTGGGTTCTTATATTCTGGGTATCGAGTGCCCTAGGCCTATTTCTGGGAGCTTGTGATCATGTATAGGAAAATTTTCATAATCTTTATCTCCGTCTTTCTCAGCTAAGTGGGCAAAATTGTTTAGGCTCTCACTACCCTCATATTCCTAGTACTCTGTGTCTCTATTACTGCTTTTAAGCGCCCATTCACCAATCACTTCCTAAACAACTTGGAATAATTGTCCCTAATGTCTTCTGCTCTGACGGTTTACTGTGGTCTCTTCTTTATCTCAGATTCCTCATTCAAAGAAGAATTGAACTTCCACCTCTCCGAGCAAGCTAAAATCCTCCTCTTTTTCTTGATCGTGATCTCTCATGGTGCTTTCCTTGCATATTGGTGCTACCACTTTGTGCGAGAAACAAGGGATACCATTAGGTAGAGACTGCCCCGCATTTACCTTACTTTGTTTCTATGCTGCAACAAGACAAAGCTTGAACATGAATAAGAAGTCGAGATTTATTTAGACAAAATGGGACCATTTTTGGGAACTCTGGAAAGGTCTATTGAATGTAAGACTGAAGTAATTTGACGATGTTGGTATAGATTTGAAAAAGAGGCAGTCGAATTATGTTGACGGGAACATACCTATCGAGGACGAAGGGCTTAGAAGATTATTGCTTAATCTAGATAGATTCATGAAAAGAGTTGAAGATGTTACGAATACTCAACACTTGCCACAAGAGATAAATGTGAACTCTATTGTTAAATAGAAAACCCTTAATCGTAAGCCTTAAATTTAAATATAAAGTAAATATAGGTATTGTCAGATTGAGACCTGATGGGAGCTCATAGCATACTGTCTATACAGCATCAACCAAGAGGTAGTCTTAGGCAATCAATAAACTGATCGATGCAGACCTGCTTATCGACGATTAGAGCACAATAATTGATCAAAAATCAAGCTCAATGAACAGCGGCTCTCATTAGCAATCCACGAAGCTGGGAGATGAGAGCTCTATACAATCTAAGGGCACAGGGAAATTTAAGAGAGGAAATTAAGCCCCTGTCGTTCTTTATGAGTAAAAGAGCGATAAGACTAATAATAATTAGAGACAATTTAGCGGGAAAGAGTTATCGAAAAGCACATTTAGTAATTATAATATAAATCAGATATAATCCTAGTCAAATAAGGCGTCAGTACTTGAGGATCATGATATGACGAAGGTAACCCATCTAGATTAATCTCGCTTTTAAGACACCCTTGACGAAGACATGCTCTTCGTCAAGGTTTAAGACGACTATCGCATTTCGCCCACGAAAAGGATCCTTCTTCCGGGCAACTCATCGTCAGAGAACGATGTGACCATTGACAATGAGGAGGAAGAAGAAGTTAAGTCTGACGAGCTTGTGCATCCCTAAGACTTCAACTGGGAAGTGCTAGAGCACAAACACCAAAGCTTTAATAAGTCCGTTTTCAGGGGTGCGAGGTCAAAACTCGAGGCGGCTAATGCGCTGAGAGCTAAATAGAACTAGAGTGAAGGGACAGACAACATATTCTCGGTCATACTACCTGGCTAAAAAGCTGAGGCATTAAAGCGCAAGGAATAGGAGATGAGAGCTGCTTACCTACAAACGATTGAAAAAGGTAAAGTTAGGGATAGTAGAGCCAAACCTTTGAATATGTAGTAGTAATTGTCGAAAAATGGAAGAAGGTTGTTGAAAGCGAATTCCGCTGAAAGTGCGGGAGATAACCTCGCACTCCACCTGACAGATGATGAAGATGTTTCGTCGAGAGACAAATGATTAGTTGTATATCATGCCTCTGAATCAATTTGCCGTAAAACTATTTATATACCACACTCTTTTTTCAAATATCTATGGGGTTTTGGGGTTTTGGGG